>CM067216.1:44314531-44369531 GCA_034190945.1 Octodonta nipae | reverse complement strand
ACTTGAAGGAACTTAATACCCTACAGGATTACTTTCGCAGTGTGTCTCTTGACGCCGCAATTGAAACAGCACTGCCACCGTATGCCCGAAGTCCCCGCACCACTAACACTTATATTATGGCTTATGACACACGTCAACCACCCCACTTTCAAATCTGTAACAGTGCCCCAATGCTCGCCTACCACTACTACTGCTGCCTTGGGGCTGAGTCCTCTAAACATTAGGGACGACTCAACTCCCTCCCCCCGTTTGCGTACTAACTCTTTTCCGACAAAATCCTCCAGCTTCTCAGAGAGCTTTGCTGCCTGTCCTTTTTCTTTGACAAGCAACAAGTTCCCTTGCTTTATATCCCTAATTCTCTTCACGTTCGCGCCTAAGGAGGAGACTTACAGAGGCTGCGGGACGAGCCGGACAGTGTCCCCTCGCGCTTTTTAACAAAGGCTGCGTCCTCATTTGGTTCCTTCAAGGCTGGTACTTTTTCACCAGCGTAATTGCCGCCGCCGTAGCGTAGATGCCCCCCTGCACGTCCTCACCCGCCTTTGCTCGTGGGTTGTACATGTGGACCTTGATGGGCACACTCCAGACGACCACCTGTGCCATCTTCTGGAACGCGCCAGCTCGCTAGCATCCCTCCTCAAGAGGTATCTCTGAGTCTCATGAGGAGGTCTAGGTCTTCCTCTGTCGAGTCCTCGACCCCTTCCAGCTTCTTCATCATTACCCCGAAGGTCGTAAGTACCTCTTTAGTGACCGTTGATGCCCCGTAAGTTGTTAAGTACGTACATAAAAAGTAATAAAAAGAGAAACAATAAAAGATGTTTATTATGTACAAATTCAATCTAAAGAATATACTGAAATAAATAATAATAAAAGGATAATCTGATTTTTAGTATGTTAATAGGTTTATTTTAATAGGCAAAATACAAAACATGTAACTGTCTGATTTTTTCAAGTTATTTTGTCTCTGATCTACAGTAAATACTGATTTCCAGTACTGCACAATATTTTGTTAGGATTGGTTAAGTTAATCAAGAAAATATGGCCTAGTCAAAGTAGATACAACTGTACACATTTGTTTGGCCCCATAGGAGTCCGGCACGTTTAAGGTTAAAATATTCTTGAACAGAAGATGGAAAAAGGCAGCTAACAAATTCCGCAGAAGCCTGCAAACTGAAATGTATAATTTTACAATCTGAGAAATACAAGTTTACAGCTAACTATATAATCATTTTGATACTTAATTATTCAATGTCAAAAGACCTTACGAAATATATATCCCCTAACATGTTTGGCAAATTAAAATATTAGTGGCAATTAATAATTTTAAACTAAACAAATGGCGATATTTAGAGAAATTTTAGGGCTATGTAACAAATATAGCAAGTACGCAATTCGCAAGGTTACTCAGATAAGAAGGTTCTTCAGATTATGAAAACTTCGCCAATTGTGAAAGCGTATCGCGTGCTCTGGTTTATACAGCAGTAATTAATTTAATTATAGAAAAACTAAACAAAACAAGCCATTTCTCTTTACCATCCAAAGTTTGTAGATTGATTTACTTCAAGTACTTAACAGCATTGTTGGTGTAATAGCGATGAGTGTACATAATATATTTTTTGTATCTGTACCAATCCAGGGATTCCCCACTATTTCTCGAATTTCGACATATCTAAGCTTAATACCCCATGCAATATAAATGTAAAATAAATTTGTGGTTGTGAAAACTTATCTTTAAAACCGAAATTACATAATCGGAAGATCCCATTGGCTCAAACGAGGTTTCACGTAGAATGAATACTATATCTATGTAGAAGTAGGTTCTAGACAACGTATGTAATGAATGCATCTATGTGCGCCATATAAGAAAGTTGTGGAATTTTTTTAGCAAATAAAAGCTAACAAACACAAGATTTTTAGGGTTTTTCTTTATAAAAGTAGAAAAATCTTAACAAAAGTCATTAAAAGTGACATTTTTTATAAAACTGGTGACTGGACTTTTGGGAAATGCTAGGTTTTTATCGAGATATGGAAAATTTTCGAAAAGATTTTTAAAATTATCGCAGAAGGTTCATTTAAATTGTATCCAAACTCTGGAAAACCATTAATATTTTATAGTAGTTAATCGCCCCCCGCGCGATAAAGTTTGGAGATCTTCGAGGATAACAATACATTTTTCGACTTAAAAAAATGAAAGAAAATTGCATGGGCTATCAAATGTGAAATAACATATTCAAACGTTATAAATTGTGCATATAAAAATGTAGAATAGCTTCACTATGTGCAAAGGTGGCAAGATTTTTCTGTATTGGACGCCTCACAAAGCGCGAGCCTTGTGGAAGTGCTCTACTCTCTATATGCTGCTATATGGTCGTTGTTATGTCTCATATTTAGAGATCCAATTTAAAGACGGATATTAAATCACAATGTCAGTAAATTTTTCGATTTATTTGCTTATAATATATGTAACAAAAAAATACATTTAACAAAAAATTTAAATAAATATATAACTAATGCTGTACATTGGTCTATGCACTTTTCTTGCTTAACGTTTTACAACATATACGCAATGGATTATTTTAAATCTTAAAAAAAATAATTTGTTCTTATAAACATTCTAATTCTGTGCTTGCGATATTTCAAATTAGAGACTTGACTTAGGTCAGAAATGAAAACATCACAAAATAGGTAAATGTTACCAGCTTTGGTTACTAGTTACCACTTTGCTATTACATTTGTGTGTAATCCAAGTTCACATTATAAATATTCATTTTACATTAACATTAAATCCATATAATTTTTAATTTTTATAATTTTAATTTATTTTATTTTTGGAAATTGTCTTGTAAATTTTAAAAGACATTTTTTATTTGTCTATCCTCACGTGTTCAGCCTATTGTTTTATTTTAATTTACAACAGAATAAGCGTCTAAGGCCTGCACTTTTGGATTTTCCAAACTATTTTTGCACTAATTCATAGCTTAATTATATTAAAACACTAACCACTGTGGTAATTTTCACAAATTTATTATTTTCTTGACAATTGTTTCGCTCTGATGGTGACAGGCTTCGTCAGAATTAAATATTAAACTTAATACTAAACATCTGAATATATTATATAGTGTTGTAAGATAATAATGAATATATAGGTAGAAAGCACAATATGTTTACTGTATAATATTAGTGAAGGTAAATAATAATTAATATAATTTGGAATTTTGTATTATATAAGTATATTAAGATTAAGTAAAGGAGACATATTTGTATCAGTTTGGTCATTTAAAAAATGTGGTGAATTTGTATTTTTATTGTTCTCAGGTGATTCTAACAGAGCTAATTTTTTACTTTTTAGTTCTAGATGTAAAATTTCGAAAGTAGTTTGTGGAATATGATTTTCATTTAATAAATGGTCGGCAAATGTAGAAATGTTGTATTTCTGATTTTCATAGGCTTTTAAATGTTCAGACCATCTTGTTTTAAATGACCTTCCTGTGTGACCGATGTAAAATTTTGGGCAACTACCACATGTTAACTTATAGACTCCAGAGTTTTCATACTTATTAATTTTATCTTTATTATTTTTTATGTGTTTGGCTAAATTATTGTTGGTTTTAAAGGCTGTTTGAATATTTCTGTTTAGTAGAAATTGAGAATTTTTTTCAGATGGAGAATGTATAAATGTAATGGATTGATGAAATGTAAAATTTTGGGCAACTACCACATTTAACTTATAGACTCCAGAGTTTTCATACTTATTAATTTTATCTTTATTATTTTTGGTGTTTGGCTAAATTATTGTTGGTTTTAAAGGCTGTTTGAATATTTCTGTTTAGTAGAAATTGAGAAATATCTTCAGATGGAAACCTATAAATGTAATGGATTGGTGAAATTTTACGTCGGTCACACAGGAAGGTCATTTAAAACAAGATGGTCTGAACATTTAAAAGCCTATGAAAATCAGAAATACAGCATATCTACATTTGCCGATTTATTAAATCAAATTCCACAAACTACTTTCGAAATTTTACATGTAGAACAAAAAAGTAAAAAATTAACTCTGTTAGAATCACTTGAGATCAATATAAATAAAAATTCACCACATTTTTTAATGACCAAACTGATACAAATATGTCTATTTACTTAATCATAATATACTTACATAATACAAAATTCCAAATTATATTAATAATTATTTACCTTCACTAATATTATACAGTAAACATATTATGCTTTCTACCTATATACTCATTATTATCTTACAACACTATATAATATATTCAGATGTTTAGTATTCAGTTTAATATTTAATTCTGACGAAGCCTGTCATCAGAGCGAAACAATTGTCAAGAAAATAATAAATTTGTGCAAATTACCACAGTGATTAGTGTTTTAATATAATTAAAATATGAATTTTCACCAAGGAATGACCGAAACAATCATCAGTTTAAAAGAAGCTAATTGATAGCGTTTTCTTTTTCATTTCTCAAATAAGATTTCGGCGGAAGTCGACTTGAGGTATGAAATTTAGATCTAAGAATTTTTTTATTACCACCATATAAAGCTACAGTTAAACCCAAACTATCATTTCCAATGTTAAATTTTATTACTTATAATAATAATAATAATAATATCGGGGCAGGGTGCTGAGGAGGCGGGCCCCTGTCGTCCAAAGAGCTACAGCCCAAGAACCACAACAACATTCACCAATACAGTCACAGCAACAACGTGACCATCACCAACGGAGTCAAACGAGAACGAGAACTCCACCCGCAGAAAGTGTTGCGCAGGATCAACAGCCAGCGCTCACTCAAGCGGGACTGATAAGACAGCGCATGAAATGGACTAGCGCCATGAATAAATTTATAATGCGCACGTTTTACAGATTGACTAACTTTGGCCAGGACAAGACTGGATATCGCCAAATACTGCATTAAGAGTTCTGTCGTGAGTACCCAGAGCTCCAAGTTACCGAACAGAGAGTCGCAGATCAATATCGTGTCATCTTGAGAAATGACCTTATTTCGCCTGATCAACTGGACGAAATAAAGAGCGAAGTTGAGCGCGAATTATTTGGTCGAAATACAACAGATCCAGAACCTGAAACACCTTTGGCGCAAAGAGCGGACGAGATTCAAGAACTTCAACAAGAACAGCCAGCCAACGCTGACCTGCTTGAGAAAATCCAAGCAGAAATGGAAAGAGCTCTTATATAGTGGAACAGATCCATTGATTAGACCAACTCTTCCCAAACTAAGATCTTCTAAGAAACTGGGAATCGTCTTGCAGGCTATGAACAAATTTAGCTTGCCACACTATGTTTTAGGTGTTAATACATTAGAGTCGCTACACACAATCATCTACTGTGCTGTGCTGCAATTTCCATCTGCAGAACAATTGGGGTCGCAATAAGACCAAAGCAAGACCCTCCCCAATTTAGACAAACACCTCGAATACCACCTTGGCAAAGAAGGCTAGAAGGGAAAATTAATTCTCTTCGGAAAGTTATTGGAAGACTGACCGAGTACCAACGAGGGGTCAGAAACAACAGAATAGAAAGACTTGTCAAGACAATCATGGACAATAACCGAATACACTCCCAGTGGGATGGAGAAAACATCACATCTCAACAGTGTCTGGATAGTCTACGACAAAAGCTCTCCATGTACACAAGTCGATTGAGAAGGTACAAAACCAGTAACCAACGGAAACTAGACAACGCACTATTCCGAAAATCAGAAAAAGGGTTTTATAGAAAACTCAACAACATCAATAATAATGAAACCCCTAGTTATCCCAGTAAAACGGCGATCGAGCAGTTCTGGAAAACACAACTTTCCACAACAGTTTCCCAACCATTTTCAAAGGAAGACACGTCCAACATAATGAAACACCTCCATAACTGGAAAGCACCAGGACCAGATGGTGTGCAGAATTACTGGATAAAGAAACTTTACGCTACCCACGATAAATTAACAGTACTCATTAATGACATTATTCCTTACACATGGTGCTACATACCTCTTACGAAAGGATAACCTATGTACACAGGACCCAACAAAGTACAGACCAATCACTTGCCTCCCAACCTTATACAAACTTATAACGTCGTGCATTAATCATTAAACAACATAATTACCGAACAACAAAAGGGATGAGCGAAAAACTCGATGGGATGCAAAGAACAACTAATAATTGATTCCGTTGTCTGCAATCAAGCCCACGCCAAACGACGAAATCTCTACATGGCATATGTGGACTACAAAAAGGCCTTTGATTCAGTTCCACATGATTGGCTCATTCAGGTGCTGAAACTCTATAAAGTAAATAATTGTATTCTAAACTTTTTAGAATATGTCATGACCACCTCGCAAACCAAAATCTTTCTGAATAAAGCCGACTGTTCTATACAAACCGACTCTATCCCAATCAGAAGGGGTATATTCCAGGGAGACTCTCTTACCCCGCTGTGGTTCTGCCTTGCCATGAACCCACTCTCACGCAAACTGAACGCGACTAACTTTGGATTCAGTCTCAAACACAACAACGTACAAGCACTAAAGATAAACCATTTGTTATACATGGACGACTTAAAGTTGATGGCAGCTACGAAACAACAGCTGCATGATATGCTTAAAATAGTAGAAGGGTTCTCTAATGACATCCATATGCAATTTGGATTAGACAAATGCCGGATTATCAATATAGTGAAAGGCAAAATACAGCAGGGGCCTTACGAAATGAGAGATGGCACCTCAATTGAATCCATGGAGGAAGGCCATACTTACAAATACCTTGGAATAAAGCAGGCTCAACGAATTGATCACTCCACCATGAAAAAGGACATATCAACAGAGTTCTATAGAAGGGTAAGACGACTGTTGAAAACTAAGCTTAACAGTGAAAATCTGTTTCAGGCTATTAACACTTACGCGTGCTCAGTACTCAGTTACTCATTCGGAATAGTTAAATGGTGCAAGACGGACATTGAACAACTACAACGGAAAGTACGAGTTCTACTAACAAAAGCTCAAAATAACCATCCAAAGAGCTCCGTCGAATATAGGCAAGTGACGTGATCAACAAATTTCCAATTTGCGTAATCATTTCCAGAAACTCGCAGAATTTTCTGATCTACACAGGGTCATATGTCAGGTTGATGACTCAACACCTCTGCGACTGACAGAACAACAAGTTCAAGTATACCACCAGACAACTGATCAGAAACTGCTGAAATGGAAAGAGAAGCCGCTTCATGGAAGGCATATAAATGACGTCAACCAAGATTATGTAGACAGTTCAGCGTCGAACTACTGGTTGATCTCTGGTCATATGTTTCCTGAAACGGAGGGCTTTATATTGGCAATCCAAGATCAATTAATTCCAACTAAGAACTATCTAAAGTACATCGTCAAAGACCCTTTTATCAACAACGACAGATGCAGATATGGTTGCCAAACATCTGAATCTATCCAGCATATCACAGGAGGTTACCAAGCGTTCGCTGCAACTGAATACAAAGAACGACACGATGCTGTGGCAAAAATACTGCACCAGGAACTAGCTCTGAAACTCGAGCTATCACAGTTACCCCAGTAAAACAGACATCGAGGAATTCTGGAAAACACAGCTTTCCACAACAATCTCCTATAACTCCGGAGCCAGCTGGATTAATGAGGAGGAGGCTGCATCTCAGAACTGTGAGGCCATGCAACACCAACCATTTACAACGGAAGATGCATCCAACATAATGAAGAACCTCCATAACTGGAAAGCACCAGGACCAGATGGTGTACAAAATTACTGGATAAAGAAACTGTACGCAACCCACGAAACACCAACAGCCCTTATAAATGACGTAATTGCCCACCCACACAAGATGCCTAGTTTCCTTACGCATGGTGCTACATACATCTTATAACCTTATACAAACTCATAACATCGAGCATTAATCATCGCATTTTCAAACATTGTGAACTGAACAACATAATTACTCAACAACAAAAGGGATGCGCGAAAAATTCGATGGGTTGCAAAGAACAACTGATAATTGATTCCGTTGTCTGCAATCAAGCCCACGCCAAACGACGTAATCTCTACATGGCATATGTGGACTACAAAAAGGCCTTTGATTCAGTTCCACATGATTGGCTCATTAAGGTGCTGAAACTCTATAAAGTGAATAATTGTATTATTAACTTTTTAGAACTTGCCATGGCCACCTGGCAAACCAAAATCTCACTGAATGAAGCCAACTGTTCCATACAAACTGACCCTATTCCAATCAGAAGGGGTATATTCCAGGAAGACTCTCTTAGCCCGCTGTGGTTCTGCCTTGCCATGAACCCTCTCTCAAACAAACTGAACTCAACTAATTTTGGGTTCAGTCTCAAACACAACAACGTACAAGCACTAAAGATAAACCATTTGTTATACATGGACGACTTAAAGTTGATGGCAGCTACGAAACAACAGCTGCATGATATGCTTAAAATAGTAGAAGGGTTCTCTAGTGACATTCATATGAAATTTGGCTTAGACAAATGTCGAATTATTAATATAGTTAAGTCAGTGGGACATGAACAACAGACGAACTGTACCAATTGTTATGTCAACAACAGGACAGTCCCAAAACATCTATTAAACAATCTAAAATACCTCGGTCTGGACGAACATCTTTACAAACGATATCTATTATTTTCTTTAAAATATTAAACCTTACATAATCTGATGTCAATTGTGTAACATTTCTTCCCGTTTCAAGATGTTTTGTTGCTAATAAGGAACTAACAAGCTAGAATGCTTGAAACGAATATTATCTTACAGTTGAGCAGTCTGGTTCGAGAATTCGTAGTAACATAAAACTTGTTTTTACAGTAAATTATTAGCTATGCTGCAGAAATATTGAAAGTGTAATTTGACAATTATCTTATAGTTATAGTTATATATAGTTTTCTCATAAGTTTCGTTGTGTTTCACAAATCATCTCTTGAATTGGACCACGAGTCTTGCCTTTTTTTACCTCCAATTGGCAGATGATTGTGGGAACCACTAGACTTATTAAGATTCTGGACGTCAAATATGCAAAAAAGCAAATAATACTGTCACCATTTTGTCTTTCGTGTCACTTGGCACAAGACTAAAGGAGATTATAGACCATATATTAGATTACAAAAAGGCATAATTGTCGGGTTTGACTTCATATTAAAACGAAATAATTTATGTAAAAAATTAGAAAGAGTAAACTGTAGTCTTTTCACGCTTCTAGAAATTGTTATTCCCACACTCTATAAGTAAAGACAGAAGTATCAGACGTCGCCTACACAATAGAAAATAATTTAATAAAATTATAGGAATTGCCTCTTATCTGATTGAACATGAAAAGTTTTAGTAAATATAAATAAGTGCGAGTTGGACTCGCATACTTAGGGTTCCGTATCACCTTCAAGATTCTTATATTCCAGTTTCAGACAAGCAGGGAATGAGTACATTTTCTTATATTTACCCTTATATCTTTTAACGGAAAGCGCTTTGATTTTCCAAACATAGACAGGATTCGCTTGATTTTTATCAGAATACATATGTATTCAATTTTCTAATTTGGCCCCCAAAAATTAACATTAGAGTTTTATTTTATTAATAAACTTTCAGAGAAATCTTTTATAATCTACTGTCTGATATAAAGGGCAAAATAGGTCAAGTTTTAAATTATAAATTATTAAATCTGTTATTCAAATTATTAAAAAATACAAATAAAATATATTTTTCAAAATTTAAATAGTGTAGTTTCTAAAGTGGGAATTAAGTCGATTTTTAATATTTTTGTTAATATCTTTTAAACAAATGATTTAAAAATATGATATATTTGTAATTCACATAATGAGCCTTTTATCTGATATATTATTACATGATGCGTTTGAAAATTGAATCTTTATTTCCATTTAATTCTATTATTTGGGGGCCAAATAATAGAATTAGGAATTATTTGCATATTTTTCCTGTAAACAAAAAAATTTAGGTCTTATAGTTAGAGAGAATGGGTAATTTTTTAAAATATTTTTTTAATATATTTTAAAATATTTATTTTAGAAAAATTAAAAAAATATATTTGTATTCGTCATAATGAGCCCTGTGATTTGATATATAACATGACCCTTTAGAAACAATTATAATTCTTTATTTTCCATTTAATTCTATAATTTGCCCCCCAAAATAAATATTAGGGGTTTGTCCTTATTTTCCCAGTAAAGTTCAGGTGAGGGGCTATACTTGCATTTTTTTCAAAATTTTTCAGCTTATGGTTATGGGGGATGGGTAAGTTTTTTTATATTTTTGTTAATATCTTTTAATTAATTAATTTTAAAAATTTATGAAAAAAATATATTTGTTTTCGTCATAATGAGCCCTTTCATTTGATATATAACATGATGGGTTAGAAACAATTTAAATTTTATATTTTCCATTGAATTCTATAATTTGCCCCCCAAAATAAATATTAGCGGTTTCTTCTTATTTTTCCAGTAAAGTTCAGGTAAGGGGCTATACCTCCATTTTTTTTCAAAAATTTTCCAGCCTATGGTTTCGGAGATAAGGGGGGGGAATTGGTGATTTTTTTATATTTTTGTTAATATCTTGTAATTAATTAATTTTAAAAATATGAAAAAAGTATATTTGTTTTCGTCGTAATGAGCCCTTTCATTTGATATATAACATGATGGGTTAGAAACAATTTTAATTTTATATTTTCCATTTAATTCTGTAATTTGCCCCCCAAAATTAAAAGTAGAGGTTTCTCCTTATTTTTCCAGTAAACTTCAGGTTAGAACCTATACTACTAATTTTTTTCAAAACTTTTCGTTTATACTTTCGTTGATAAGGGGTGGGGGGAATGGGTAAATTTTGGTATATTTTCGTTAATATCTTTTTAAATAATTTTTTAAATATGAAAAAAATATATTTGTGTTCCTCAGAATGAGACCTTTCATTTGATATATTACATCATGCGTTTGAAATTTTTTTTACTTTTAAATTTTTATTTAATTCTATAATTTGTCCCCAAAATTAATATTAATGGTTAATCATTATTAATGGTACTCCTTAATTTTCCTGTAAAGTTCGGGCAAAGTTCTATATTTCCTATTTTTCTCAAAATTTTAGGCTCAGTGGTTTCGGAGATCGGGGGGGGGGGGGAACGGTCGATTTTTTTAATTTTCCCCCACAACTACCCCTAAAATCAAAATTTCTTCATTTACTCCTGATCGAGGCTCCAAACTATACATTGATACCAAATTTCAACATCTTCCGTCCAGTAGTTTAGGAGAAAATTGCTGTTATGTGACAGAGGCAGAAATCCTGAGTGATATTATAAGGGTATCCGTATACTGTATATACGGAACCGTAAAAACAGAACGTTGTACACAGGACTTATAATCTAGTCAACATGTTCCATTTTATCGAATTTCAATTCGTTTTCACTAAAAATTACGATGAAGGTGTAATTCGATTCGTAATTGCCTCTAGTAAGATTTTGAAAAAAATCCAAGTTCATAAAAATGTTATAATCATATTTTTAAATTAAAATTTTGTTCATAAAAATATGGCTAGAATCGGGTGATGTATATATCGCACCCGCCAAGAGATTCACTTTCTGAAAAACAAGCATTTATCCCATTAAATTCGAATATTAAGTTCAAAAAGTTAGGTAATATTTAGGCACAAGTAATCCCATGAAAAAAGATTTTTTCCTCAATTTTTCAATAATTAATGCCTTTGTTAATTAAGTGATTGTTCCAATCTGGAAATTGTTATAAATACGCAGATAATTATTAAATTAAAAATCACAAATTATGTGGACTTCTTGAATTTAATTTCAGATAACTGTACGAAAGATTGCCGTTAGAAAATTAAAAAAAAGTTTTTTATATTTTTACAGTGATTAGGCCTCTAAAAAAAATTTTTTTACGATCTCTAAAAAATTTTCAAACAGTAGACGTAAATGATAGAAAATTTAGTGATAAAAAACGAATTAGCCAAAGTATTGGAAAACAAATTTTATATATTATTTTCCTAATGTTTGTAAAAAAGTGCAATAACTTATATTTGTTGGTACAAATATTTAGTTTTTAAAAAACTTCTATTTTCTACTAAGAACAAAGTCTTTCTACTTTCAAGTTAAAATATTTGAATAGAATTAAGAATACAAAAATACGTCTTATCTAGTTGAATGTTCATATCAGAATAACTTTAGAGTAACAAAACAATATACACAAAGATGATTAAACAATATTAAATTACGTATCTGAAAATAAGCGAATACTGCATCATCACAATATGATGTTATAGCATAAGCAATTTTATTTATATTATGTAGGTCAGTGAGGTGACTATAAATCCTCCCCTCGAAGACATTTATCAAGGGTTGAAAAATGCTGGAGCTGCTGCTGGCTGCTCTTCGGTGGACGTTGGGGTTCGTCTCTGTTGTCTTCTCTTGAAGTACCTGTAGGCGACTACAATTCCAACAGTCAGTATGATGAACCATGTTGGAATTGACCAATAATGAGGGCTCGTTTGTCCAACGGGTTGAAGTTGAACTTCTTTTATTAATTTCTGTTTTGCTTGAAGCTCATGGATTTTATCAAGTTGTGGTTCTTCAATCTTGATTTCATTTTATTGTTTTAGAGTTTGATGTGGTAGAATCTGGATTTTTGTTAGCATCATGGGCGTATCAACAGAGATTTGTTTCTCATTGATAAAAGTTTGATCTGAGGTTTTAAATTTGCATTTGAACGGAAGTTGTATCAAATAATTTCCCTGTAGCGTGGTGATGTCTGATTCTCCACAATCAGGTTCTAATTTCGTCTGATTAGGGATGATTGCTACATAATTGGCATCGTCCATTTGTTGGATTATGTTCTTAGATATTTTCACTGGTAAAGGGTTGCAGGTTTTTGGGGTGCTCTCGAGTTTCAGCAACTGGAAGATACAATCTTCTTCCTGTCTTCCATTTATTAGATTTCCTTCTGGACAGTAGTATCCTGGGTGTAGTTTTACACAAGGCAAGGATGTGTATTGGAAGTAATCTTCATTCATGATCAGAAAGGTGTTTCTGGGAATGATTATCGTGGAGTTTTGGGTTGGAACCGAGTATAGGTGGTAGTAAGTGTAAGTTTCGGGGAAAACAATTGGAAAATGAATAACAAAATTTATTCTTGTTCCCGAATAATATGCTTCTATTTTTAGCAAGTCATAATATTTATATAAATTTTCTTCTTTAGAGTCAAAAATTAAACTATCAATACCATAATATTTAATTATTGATTGTATCATTGATTCGAACTCATTAATTTTCAAAATACTGCTGTGAAAGGTTCCAAGTCTGGCAAAAGCAATTGCATTTTCAATATCTGATAAGATTTGCAAAATTACATTTAACGATAGATTTAATTGATCTATAACATTTCTTGTTTCCAAATAATCATTTAATTCAAATATAAATTTATTGAACTCCGATCGTATTTTATTAAGACCTTCCAAAATTACTTGTTGATTATTTTTTATGAGGGCAACAGTTTTATTAAAATTATTTATTATTTCAGTTGTCAAAGATACTTGCCTATTTAATGTTTGAACAATTTCTTGTTGATTGTTTTCCAAATCAAGGATTGCTTGATCATAGTGGGCTGCATCTTCAGGATCCAAATTACCTGTGATCGATTTTATTATTCCGCCTAAAGCATTTATCAATCCTCTTTTTATTCTGGTTGAAGGAATGATTGAATTAAATTTTTGTTTTACCGCTATTAATTGGTAAGAGAAGGCTTTTAAGAAATTATCAAGTTCCGAAAAGTAAGGGAGGCTTAAACCTTCTGAAATTACTTGTGTTAGATTTTTATCAATTTCAATAAAATATTCAATTTCGTTATTTAAGGGTTCAAGGTTTAAATAGTGTCTGAACGTGTGCGTTTGATCATTAACTTTGGCATGACCTAGTTTGTGTGGTATTATGCCAGGGTTATTTTTTAAATCATTAATCGTTATTTTCTGAGTGATCAGTTCTTGTGGAACTAGGATCAGGAGGGTCAGGAAGGTCTGGAGTGTCCTGTAAAAGAGTATTTGTATTACTTTTTGGTCTCTTCAAATTTTGTTTATGGAGGACTTTACTTTTAGTTCGGACTTTTATTTGTTCATTTTCTAGAACTTTTTCTTTTGAAAATTTGGGATTTACTTTGCTTCTACTGGTGGTAGTCAGTTTTTTATAAACATCTGTGGCACGTGGATAAGTTAAGGGTTCTTGTCTGTTTTTGTTATGATAAGTAATTGTTTTTTCTTTACTTGATATTAATTTCTCGTTTAGTTGTCTATAGATTTCTTTTGTTAAGTCTCTGTGTTCTTGAATGTAGTTAGAGATTAATTGATGATTAAGATCTAAGTCAAAAGGGTCTTTAGTATCAAGATGTCCGTTTATTATGTCAATTAGTTTTTGTTTCGTTACGGAATGAATTGTATTATTATAAGCTAGAATTGCTTGGGGCATATGATTTAAAATGTCAAGTTTGTTGTTATTTTGGGCTTTAATAATATTTAGTTGTTCGATGAGGGTTGAATGTAGCCTTTCTATACCTCCATTTGATTGGGGGTTGTTCACTGTGGTAAAGTGCATTTTCACTTTATGGGTTTTAAAAAATTCTTGAACAACTGTATTTTTAAATTCAGTTCCTTGAACTGTAATTATGATATGGGGTAAACCATGGTGTGACATAAATATTACAAAAGATTTTACAATTTCTAGTCCTGAGGGATTAGTTAAAGGATAAGCTTGTGCGTATTTTGAAAAGGTGTCGATTATAGTCAAGAATTTTTGAGATTGTACTTGGAATGTATCGGCATGTATTATCTCAAAGGGTTTTGAGGGTGTTGGAGTTATCATTAATTTTTGATTAGTTGGATTTCTATCATATTTATTAGTTTGGCAAATTTCGCAAACATTAATATATCTTGTTACATCTTGTTTTAATTTAGGCCAATAATTGATTCTTGTTTCAGTTTCCAAAATTCCTCGGTGATTTGCTGTACTTTCGTGATTTCTTTTTATTAGTTCTTGTTGCTGAATTTCATCATCTATGTCTTGAAGTATTATGTTTGATTTAATTAATTTATAAACAATACTTTTGAAAGTTTTCCTCAAAATTTCAGTTATTTGGGGTATATAGGTTTGGTTAGCAAAATATATAGCATAAGTAAATTTGGGATCAATATAATTTTTAAATAATTGTATTACGTCATTTTCTAAGTTTGAAGTTGATAGTTGAGCGTAAAGTCTTTTTTTGTTTGGGAAACATTGTTGCAATTTTGGTTTTGCAGGAGAGTGTAGTACAAAATTAATTTTTATCTGATGATCAAAAGAATTGAGGCATCTTTCTGTTATTGGCATTTCTTGAATGGGGTTTTCAATGCTCGTATGAATTGTTCCATTATCTGCATCTGCTTCTTCTTCCGCTGATAAGGTTTCTTCAGAGTCGGAAATTATTAATTGAACGCTCGAATTAGAATCTGATTCTTCACGATTTCCTTCCTCTTCTTCTTCTAAGTTTTCTTGAAATTCGGTTACATTGCCCATTAATGATTCGTTGTCCAAATCTTCTGCTTGTCTTTTCGTTCTTGATTTTTCTAATTGCTTGTTAAAATTTTCTATATATTTTTCTAGGGGTGTTGTTTCGTTAGCATGGATCTCTACGCGTGAGAGTGCGTCGGCATTTGTGTTGTTTTTACCTTTTTTGTATTGGATCTCATAATCAAATTCTTCTAATTTTAGACGCCAACGTATGAGTCTGGAATTTGGGTTTTTAATGACATAAGCCATTTTAAAGGCATGTGATCACAAAAAACTGTGAACTTTCTTCCATAAAGGTAATATCTCAGCTTGGTAACTGACCATACTATTGCCAATAATTCTTTCTCGATTGTACTATAGTTTTGTTCTGATTCGTTTAGGGTTCTGGAAATATAAGCTATAGGTTTATCACTTCCTACTGGACCTTGTGATAAGATTCCTGCGATGCTAACATTACTTGCATCTGTAGTTAAATTAAAGGGTTTCGAAAAATCGGGATACTGTAATATTGGTTCATTTGTTAATACTTGTTTACAATTTTCAAAACAGTTTATGAATTCAGAATTATGGATAATTTTTGCATTTTTCTTTAGACATGAAGTTAATGGTTTTGTTAATTTTGCAAAGTCTTTTATAAACTTTCTATAATAGCCTAGCAAACCTAAGAATGCTTTTATTTCTTTAGTGGTTTTTGGGATAGGGTACTTTTTTATTGCATGAATTTTTTCGGGATTTTGCTTTACACCTCCGGAGTGACAATATGACCTAAATATGCCACTTCTTTTTTTAAGAATTCTGATTTGTCTAACTGGATTTTAAATTTTGTCTCGCGAAGTCTCTGAAAAATTTTTGTTAAATGAACTAAGTGTTCTTGTAATGAGGCTGACATGATTATTATATCATCAAGATAACATAAGTAAATTCGTTTTGGATTCCTCTTAACACGTTATCCATCACTCTCTGAAATGTCGCCGGAGCATTTTTCAGTCCAAAGGGCATTCTGATGTACTCATAATCTCCGTTTTCGACGTTGAACGCAGTTTTTGGGATGTCCTGTGGATCCATTTAAATCTGGTGAAATCCACTTGCCAAATCTAGTGTTGTGAAATAATTACAACGTCCTAGTTTATATAAAACATCAGTGATGTTAGGTAGGGGGTATCGGTCATCGATGGTTTTTTCATTTAATTTCCTGAAATCAACCACTATGCGCCATTTCTTTTTCCCTGATGCATCTGCTTTTTTCGGAACAATCCAAATTGGTGAGGACCATGGTGAATCACTATGTCTTATTATTCCTTGATCTAGCATTGATTTTACTTGTTTCTGAACTTCTTGTTTATGAATAAAAGGATACCGATAGGATTTAGTATATATCGGGATTTCATCTTTAGTTTTTATTGAATGTTTAATTTGGTTGGTGAAAGTTAAAGGTTGGTTTTCTGTGTAAAATATGTCAGGGTATTTTCTACATATTTTGAGTATTTCACGTTTTTCTTCGTCGTTCATGTGAGAAGTTCGTATTAGTTTGTCAACATTGGGTTTTTGAACATTTTTTGGATTTGAGTCAAAGTCAATATTATAAATTTCATAATTATTTTCGGTAAAAGTAATAGTTCGAATGGGTTCTGTAAGGGTGAAAGTTACGTCCTTTTCAGTTTTGTTGAGAATTTCTACTAAAGCCATTTCATTTTCAGATTTCGAAAGTGTTTCAGGAATTTCACAATTTTGAATTGTCTGGTGTGGGATGATCAATCTCCATTTTGTTTATCAACTGGAATCTTCGTAATTAAACGACTGTGGGGGTGAAGAGTTAATTTAAAAAGTAATTTTTGATTTGACTGTTGGTAGAAAATTGGAATTGCACAATTAGGGGTAAAATAGAATTGAGCATTTAATAATTTAAGGTTGTCAAGTCCAATAATACCATCAAATATATTATGAAATTTGAACAGATAGAATTTCAGGTTATTTTTGGTATTAAATTCGCGGAAAATGGGAATTTCAGCAGAGTAATCGTGAGTTGACGATTGAAAAACTGTTGAAACAACAAAAGGATCATGTGATATTTTATTAGGATAATATTTTGAAGCAATTTCTGGGGAGATAAAGGATTTAGTTGATCCTGTGTCAATTAGTAGTTTTAATGGTGGGTTGGCAATTTTAATATAAGGCAATTCTTTCTTGTCCGTTCATAAATGCAATTCGATTAAGTTGTTTCGTCCTGAGTCGAGACATCGTGAAAATTTTGATCATCTTCTAGATAATCGTCAAAATCATAGTTATTTTCATTTTCAGTCGTGTCTGGTATTTCATTTACTGTATTTTGGGAATTTTCTTCAAATTCTGTGTTAAAAACTTCCTCTATGATAATATCCGGTCTGTTATTGCCACGGTTAGCGAAGTGATCGCGGTTATTATTGAATTGAGGTCGCCGATGTATGTTTCTTGTGTTAGACGTACTAGCACATATGCTCATTGGTGTCGGTCTTTGTAAGGGTGCATTAAACTTTTTTGGTTTCCACACATTTTGTGGTTTTCCAAAAACTTGGGTATTTGTAAAGAATTTTTTTTGGTGGATTCGGGTGTGGCCTAATATGAACTGGGTCTGTTGGAAATCGATTCGACACTTGTGGAGGTTGATTGAAAAATGGTGTTACTTGATTTTGGGGAGTAGGCACCAATGGCCTTGCCTGGATCGGCTGAAATCTTGGAAAATTCTGATTAGGGATGTTTTGGATTTGAGGGAACCTATTTTGAGGTTTTGGTACGACTATGTTTGAATGTTGGTAGTACTTTATATTGTTCTCTTCAGAGATAAATTGCCTAGCCTGTGCAATGGTAGTGGGTCTCATGACTCTGATAATAGGGCCTAAGGGTTCACGTAACCCTGATGTAAATGACTTAAGGGCTTGTTTGGTAAAGAAGTCCCTTTTGAATAATTTTTCATTCTCGTTTGCACTATGTAAATCAATATAGTTACATATGGTGTTTAATAAATGAATTATTCGTTGATGGAATTGATTTGGAGTTTCACTATTTTTTTGTTTCATGTTTACTAAATTTAGGTTTAAACAATTTTCGTCACGCTGATCCCCAAAATTGGTTATCAGAGTGTTTTTAATGTCTACCCAACTTGTGGCACCTGTAATGCCCACAACTTCCTCAGCTTTTCGTTCTAATTTATTTAGGATACCATTTAACAACAGTGTATTCTGAAAACTTGCAGTGTCCTGCCTATCATAGTAATGAGTTAAAATGGATTCCGAAGCACTTATAAATCGATGTAATTTGTTTGGATTACCATCGAATGATGGTATTACTGACAATTTTTTTATGTCTAATACTGGTACTGACATTTTTATTTTATTCTCTTTATTAGAAATACGACAAAATTTATTGAAATATTGTGAAATGTCTTTATCTAATTCACTAAGCTCACTATTATTTTCCCGTATGGATGAAATAGGTGAGAATTCTGACATGAACTTTTGAAAAACTTACCAAAACATCTACGCCTTGTTTGTCTGGCCTGGATCTGCAAAGTAGTTGTCCACAATGGATTCTGTACTCAGCTTCTGACCTGCCCTGGTTGCGTGGTTTCTTCGTGGTTGGAGCTGCGGGATTCTCTATTAATTTCGCTGAAATTTTCGTTTTCGTGCCCCAAAAACGAGATCTGAAGGACTGCGCCACTTATATTTGTTGGTACAAATATTTAGTTTTTAAAAAACTTTTATTTTCTACTAAGAACAAAGTCTTTCTACTTTCAAGTTAAAATATTTGAAAATAATTAAGAATACAAAAATAATAACTTTAGAATAACAAAACAATATGCACAAAGATGATTAAACAATATTAAATTACGTATCTGAAAATAAGCAAATACTGCATCATCACAATATGATGTTATAGCATAAGCAATTTTATTTATATTATGTAGGTCAGTGAGGTGACTATAAATAATATATACTTTTTTTTAATTGTTTCGACGAGGATCCTTTCTATAACTATCTGAGAATCTATATATAAATAGTCAAAGACAAAACGATTAGGTACCATTTTCTCCTCTGTTTCTCAACCGATTTTCTTTATTTTTGTTTTGTTTAGTAGCTACTAACGACCTTCAGTGCAGAATGCTAATCTTAATTTATAATATTGGTTCATTCATTAAATAAAATATAATAAAAATTCATTATAGACGTTCATAATGTCAACGCCAAACAACTGAATGTGCCGCCGCCAGACTCAAAACATTGAGTAATCATATATAGAGAGACCAATGCTATTATATACTTAGAGCATGTACTTCTGGAAGGGGCATGAAAGCGTTTTTATTGTTTAGTGGTAAATTAATCGTTGTATATTATAATTATACAGGGCGATTCCAGATATGTTAGAAATCATTTTTTTCGTGGGTGGCACATAATCTGTTGTATATATAGGGTGTTTAAAATATAGAGTAGAGTGCAATTATAACTAATAAAATAATTATATAGGGAAGCCCATTAGCGGTTGAATTTACAGGGTTCTTGGAATAGAAGGTGCAGTAGAATTACAGTTATACAGGGTGGTGCAAAAAATATTATACATAGATGTATATACAGGGTGGCGGAAATGGAAATGCAACATTTCGTAACTCGCAAGCAGTTGTATATATAGGGAAGATGAAATATAGGTGAGAGGAATTATAGATATACAGGATGATGGTAAAAAATGTTAGAAAAGGAAATGATTTATTGAGTAGCCCACGAAGAGTTCCATATATAGTATAATGATTGAAATATAGGTCGGAGTAGAATTATAGTTAGAGAAGATAAATAAAAATTTCATAAACAAAAAGAGTAAATGTGATGGGTCATAGGCAGTGGCATATACAGAATGGTTAACCTGTTGGTTCAAAAATGTAATGATTATGCGTAGTTCATGAGGAGTTGCATATACAGGGTGGTGGAAATATATAATGAGATGGAATTATTATAATGAGGATTTTAATAAATGTTAGAGAATTGAGTGCAATTATAGCTATACAGGGAGGTTAGAAAAAATAAATATGTAGGGTAGCCCATTAGCGGTTGAATTGTTGTCATATTAAATTAAGAATTACGAATTTGAACACAAATAAAGTCCTCTGAATTATATCTGAAAAAACTTGAATTTCATTACTTATTTGTAAAAGCGAGATGTAAGACCGACATCTAGGATTTTCGAGGAAACTATCACACAGAGGTTCCGAATCTGGATCCTTTCCGTGTAATTGCTGTTCTCCCTAAAGTCCTAGGATAGAATGTCACTACAAAATTTTCAGGTTACTTAAGCTGCCAGAGATATTAACACAATTGGTCGAATTTCGACCACTGGGCGACAGCTAGTAGGTTAAATAAATAAAAAAATCATTTTTCGTTCAACACTTTTTGTAATTTCCAACTTTGAAATAACACGTAATTAAGAACGGCATAAATAATTTAAACAATGCAGAAAACGCTTGTCTTAAGATGATATCGAAATATACCTAAATAATACCTACATTTTTTTTCCTTCGTATTCACATTGATTTGGTAAATAATATTTTTTGTTTAAAGCGAAAGTTAGCTGACTTGAAAATTATAAATACTGATGATAGAATTCCAAGAATTAGGAATTTTCAGAAAGATTTCCGAAATTTCCACTAGTTTTCTTGACATTTGCAAAAAAACAAACAACTCTATTTTTGACTAAATTATTTATAACTTTTGCAGGGATTCAGTTTTTATTCTAGGTGTACCTATGAATCGACTGACAACTTGATTATAATTTTGAGTGGAAGCGAACAGGAATTCTATTATATGGAACATGTTGGTAGGTTTAGTTGGTTCATTAAAAATAACTGTATGAATACAGGATGAAATTCTGGTAGCCCGGTGGTAAAAATTTACCTTTTGCTGTTGATTTAAATAAAAATAATGTAAGAGATTACAGGCTTGTTTCCTTAATTTCATCAAATGTTACAAAATATTTATATAATCTGCCTATAGTAATGTTTTTGACAACGCAACTTTTCCTCCAAAGAGCTCAGTTTAATTCCAAAGTTAAAAACAATACTGTACAGTTCATTGGCGGCTCCAGAGGAAGTGCAAATCGAGTCTATACACACACATATATATATACTATATACACTTCTTATTTTTTTAGTGCTTGATTGATTTTTCCCGAGATGAAGTCAAAATGGCCTAGAACCCACGGGAAACATCATCCAAATTTCCAAAACTCTATGGACTGCCCAAAATTCATAAACCGCACATTCTTATTATAGGCCTATTGTCAGCTCGATACACTCTCCTACCCAAGAATTAGCTAGGCATCTGGCCAAAACTCTTCAACCCATCACCAAGCAGGCATCTTTATACAATAAGAATTCCTCTTGCTTCTTGGATTTATTAGGTTGTTACATAATTTCAGAAAATGATATTCTGGTTAGTTTTGATGCTGTATCTCTATTCACTAATGTGCCAATTCAAAAAACACTAAATGTTCTAAAAGTCAAACAAGTCATTCTTCTGGCATTATCAATCTGGTGCAACACTGCCCTGCTAATACCTTTTTTTTTTTCACAACACTTTATTCCATCAAGTCGTGGAGCCCCTCCAAAATTCACTCCCTAACCTCGTCTGCCTTAAAACCTTCCTGCTTGGCTTAGATATGTCGATGACACTTTTGTCTAAACCTTCATTAACCGGAAATATAAGGTTCGTTCCTTCAGCCTAGATAACCGATACACAACGGTCGCGTACCTGCGCACAAGAAATATAGCGTTCCTTCAAAACAATAACCGTTTAGTGAACGGTTCAGTTTCGTGTTCCAAGTGACTCGGTGATTGATACGCAACCAGTTAATGTACGGTAATTTCGATCACCGGCTTCAGGGTAGAATCGGTGGTGCTGCCACCGACTGGTACATGCATCGAGTTGCGCAATAAACGGTTCATGTACCGATGCATTAACCAATTGCCGATCGGTCGACAATCGGTTGAAAGAACGAACCTATAGAAACATCACTGTGTTTACTAAGTAAGTAAAAAATGAGGATAGTGTTTGTTCTTAAAGAATTAATTAAAATTGTTCTTCAGACTGTATGAAGTTAGACCCTTTTCTGAATTTCTACTTTCATCATTTTTCTATTATATTATGCTCACTCAGTTCAGTTCCTTAGACGCATATGTATGTATATAAACATATAATCATTCATAATAATTTTTCAGGTATTTATATTCATAAGTGCTTAAAGTAAGTTATTCAGGAAAGTCAAATGCAAAAAAAATAAACTGAAGGAAACGCTTTTAATTATTTTTATAAGCGTACTAGAATTTATTTTTTCTCAGCACAACCTATTTCTGAAATAAATTCTGCCTTCTGTTATATGAATTACTTCTATAAACATGCCAAATCTCATGAAAAACAAAATGGTGGACATTCCAATTTTCTTTCGGGAATTTTTTATATTAAATAGTTATTTTCAATTTTTAGACCATGCCGACAGTTCGGGTTTTCGATACAAGGTCTTAGAATAACCTGTTTTAGTCGTGTGCCAAATGGGATGAAATATAAAATCTTGCCAATTTTTTAATGTTTTTCGGCAAGTTTATTATGTTTTTAGTATGAGGACACATCCGACGCTTACGCCATTTTCCATAGCATCCGTTATTATTTGCATTTTAAAGTTAAAATTGCACATAATTTCTTTGACGAAAAAATTTACGGAAAAAACGTATATATATATATATATATATATATATATATATTTTAACTATGTAGCAACTGTATTTCATCGTTCCCAGCTGACTCAGCGAACACGTGCAGTGTCAGATTACAGCCCCGCCGAGCATCCGTGGGAATCGCCGTGTCGGCAGTGCCGATTCAGCATTCATTAGGTTATATATTGTAAAATCTCTCTTGTTTGTTATTCATTATTACTCAGTCTGTAGTTAGTTATTATTGTCATTATTTCAACTTTGTATTTTAAAAAGTTATAATTTTGTTAAAGTTAATAAAAATCTTTTTTAAAAAGTTTAATTTGAGAAGTGTGATATAACAAATTGGCGCAGTCAGTAGGATCCGTCAACGTTACTAGAACACGAGCTTATTTCTAACTGGTAGCGGCGGATTCCTATCCCTCAACGGAGCAAAGAACCTGGAAGAAGTCCCAACTGCGATAACAAGGAGAACACGGATCTTCCAATGTGAGTAGTAGTGAATCGTCTAGCGTTTAAGATTTTAATAATTGATTTTAATATTTGATTGATTTGATATTTTGATTATTTGATATTTTTTTTATTCAGTGAATTGAATCACTGATTTATTATTTGATTACATTGATATTTTATTTGATTTAATTGATTACTTTGATTTTATTCATTCGATTGAGTGAATTATTTGATTTATTGATTTTATTTACATTTTATTTTATTAATACCATTCTATCATCCAAATAACTTTGGTATTTCCCCATTTACAAATTTATTGATTTTTATACCATTTATTTTATTGATACCATTTTCTATACCTTTTATTATTTTTGATTGAACCTCTTTCGTTTAAAATTCTATTAAATCAAAATGGCACAAGCACAAAACAACACTGTTGCCGAAGAAACTGAAAAATATAGGTTGTCGGAAATATTTTCAATAATTCCAGAGTTTGAAGGCGACCAAATTTCTTTGGCTACCTTTATACATGCGTGCAATTGCGCGTATAACATGTCTAATACCGAACAAAAATATTTGTTGGTAATTCACATCAAAAATAAATTAAGGGGAAAAGCGGCGCAGTTAATTAACTCTAGGAACCCCGCGTCGTACCTCGAAATAAAGCAGCTTCTAACACTACACTTTGGAGACTCTAGGGATCTGTCTTCTTTAATTCACGATCTCCAACGTTTGAAACAACTATCAAACGAGTCCCCCTTGACATTCTATAACAGACTTCAGGTTTTGAGTGCGAAAATGCACTCTTGTATCCAAAAAGCCCCTAGTCTAAGCAACGAGCAGAAAGATGCTCAAACCACTCTTGTTGACACAATGGTCCTAAACACCCTACTTACCGGTTTAGAACCTCGATTAGGCCAAATTATCCGTGCCAGTAATCCGAAGGATCTTCTAGAGGCACATTCACGAATAAGACGAGAACTTCAATTATCCTATTTTGAGGAACAAAAAGTAAATAAATCCGTTCCACCTAAGCCATCTTTTCAGGCTAGAAAACCAAATCCACCTCCTAAATGTTTAAATTGTGGGCGATTAGGCCACATTGCTGCGGACTGTCGGTTAAGATTTCAAAATAACCCTCAGCCTTTTAACCAAAATAATAGACCAAATTTCATTGGGCCGAATCAATCATCGAGGCCAAATCCTGTCAACAATAACACAAACCATCAAGGTCAACAATTTAGACCTAATAACTTTCAAAGACCTCCTTTCAAACCGAACAACTTTCGACCGTCTGTAATACAGACAAACCCAAATTTCCGTCCTGAAAGGACCCACCATTTTAATCACCATCAAAATGGCAACTATCACGAATATTATGCAGACGAGTATGATTATTATACTGATAATAATCAGCAGCATTTCGATGATAACACCCAAAACTATGAAAGCTATGGGTTTGAACAAACGGTAGACAATACCCCTGTCGTACCTTTCAGCCCTAATGAATACCAGGATTTTCTTGCGCTTCCGAGCCTAGATCAACCCCCAGATACGGCAACTTCCCTCTCAGAAGTCCAAACTCAAATACAGAGTTTGAATTTGGAAGACTTCAATCCCGATCTGAACTTCCCAGAACAAACATTTCTTTAAGTCCCCTTCTGACAGTAAATTCCAAGAACCTCTATTATATCAACGACGCTTCTGGAAAATTTAAACTCTTAATTGATACCGGAGCTGGTATCTCCATTTTCAAAGAAAACACTGTCAAAAACTTCTCACAACGATCTCCCGAAAGAGTAACAATTCAAGGCATTACTCATGAGAAAATCCCGATCTCACAATCCACCCTCATTCCTTTCGCTCTAGGCAATCCACACAAGGTCTTTATCTACAATCTAGATATTGAGTTTGATGGAATATTGGGTCTTGATTTTCTCGACCATTATGAATGTATCGTCGACTTAAAATCCAAACAATTAATTACTAACTTTAAAACTATCCCCCTACATAAAGTGTCCGATCACGACCAATCTAATACACAACCAACAGACACCCCCAGTACTAACGCACAACCTCATACGCATAACAATCACATAACAATCCAGGCACGTACCGAACAAATTTTCAAACTAAAATGTGAACTTAGAAATACTGACGCAATTCTACCGACACAAGTAATTGACAAAGTACGACTTCCCAACGCGGTTGTACGTGTTGATTCAAAGGGAGAATTTCTGACTTCGATAATAAACGCGAACGCAATGCCAAAAACTGTTAACTTTTCCAATCTTCATTTAGAACCCCTTGACAATACACACCCTCTCTTAAATCTGAATACACACGATTACTGTGAATCTACAAACTTAGACACAAACTTTACTATCAGGGAACAAATTCGGACAGAACATCTTAACGACGAAGAGCGAGAACTTATCACGAATCTCTGCTTAGAATTCGAAGATATTTTCTATCTCGAAGGCGATGTTTTGACGTTTACTAACGCCGTCAAACACTCTATTGATACCAATAATGCCAAGCCCGTTTTCACGAAATCGTACAGATATCCTCAAGTCCATAAGGAGGAAGTGAAAACCCAAATTTCCAAAATGCTTGATCAAGGCATTATCAGGCACTCTTCTTCACCTTGGTCCTCCCCCGTATGGGTCGTCCCCAAGAAACTCGATGCTTCTGGTAAGCAAAAGTGGCGAGTTGTTATCGACTATAGGAAGTTAAACGAACTAACTGTAGACGATAAATATCCTCTGCCCAACATTTCTGATCTCCTCGATCAACTTGGTAAGTGTCAATACTTTTCGACACTGGATCTCGCTTCCGGGTTCCACCAGTTGGAAATCCTTGAGGAAGACATTCCCAAGACCGGTTTCTCTGTTGACAATGGCCATTACGAATTCGTTCGAATGCCATTTGGTTTGAAAAATGCACCTTCTACTTTTCAGAGGGTCATGGACAACATTCTTCTGGGCATCCAGAACGAACGTTGCCGTGTTTACATGGATGACATTATCGTTTATTCACCAACCATCCATGAGCATATGTCCCGTTTGACAGAAGTCTTTAAGCGTCTTAGACAGTCAAACTTGAAAATTCAACCTGACAAGTGTGAGTTTCTCCGTAAGGAAGTTGCTTACCTAGGTCATCTGATCACCCAAGAAGGAGTAAAACCAAACCCTTCAAAGGTTGAATGCATCCAGAATTTTCCTCAACCCCAAACTCCTAAAGATGTTAAATCTTTTCTTGGTCTCGCCGGTTATTACCGACGTTTTATTCCCAATTTCGCCAAGATCTCAAAGCCCCTAACGAAACTCCTGCAGAAAGACGTCAAATTCATCTTCGACGCAGATTGCAAGTCTTCCTTCAACGAACTGAAGCAAGCCCTTGTATCTGACCCTATCTTGATCTACCCAAATTTCGAAGAACCATTCCTGCTCACTACTGATGCTAGTGCTTTTGCAATTGGAGCGGTTCTCTCACAAGGCCCCGTAGGAAAAGATCTTCCTATAGCATATGCTTCCCGTACACTCTGCGGTGCAGAAACTCGATATTCCACTATCGAACGGGAACTGCTAGCCATTGTTTGGGCGGTCAAGCACTACAGACCGTATCTTTTTGGGAGAAAGTTTACACTCCTGTGTGATCACCGTCCGCTTACTTGGCTCTTTTCGATCAAAGACCCTGGCAGTCGTCTAGCCAGATGGCGCCTCAAACTAGAGGAGTATAACTATAAAATCGAATACAAGCCCGGCAAGGTAAACTTGAACGCAGACGCTCTTTCCCGTATCAAAATTAATCACTTCAAACAATGCACCGACTTTCTTTCAAAGATAAAAATTTTCGCAAATAACGAAACCGACCCAAAACAACCCGATCCAGGTACTAGTCATGATAACTCCGACGACTCCGACAATGATCAAGAACGCGATGATCATGACGAACGCATGACAACAGAATTTAATAGATTTGTTCAATTGTATAAAACCGAGTCGATAATCGACTATTCAAAAATAGAAATTTCTAACGCCCAACTTCTAGACAAATCTCACAAACGAATAGTCACTTTCTTCTGGCAAAATAAACTCAATGACTTGCATGACAAAATCATCGAAGATATTTTCGAAGAAGACCCAAACTTCACTACTGACACTCTAAACGTTCTAGCCAGCAAAACTGTAAGGCATAGAAAATATTTAATTGTCCCTTTACCCTTTGATCCTGGAACAGTTGTTGCACATCTTTTCAACATTCTCTATAACAACCAAGACCAGTTCGACGAATCCGAAACTTTTTGCATTGAAAACAACGTAGAACTACCGATTCTTGAAACACTATCCTTTATACTTGCAGACAAAGACGTAAAACTTAAAATTTGTCAAAATATTGTGACAACCCCTTCTCAAGACGAGATTCCCGTTATACTGCAGCAGTACCACTGCGGCAAAAATAACCTTCATCGTGGAATTAACGAGACCATCCGACGCATAAAAGAAAAGTATAATTGGACTGGACTAATCAAAAGTGTAGAGCAATTTATTAAGTCCTGCGAAACTTGCCAAAAGGTAAAGTTCTGTAGAAAAAACTTAAGTGCTCCTTTTGTCATAACTGAAACACCAAAAACGCCCTTCGAACGTATCAACATTTTTCGAATATCCAACCAGAAACTACGCACTGACTATTAGGGATGAATTCACCAAATTTACTCAGGCTTACCCAATTGGTGACAAAACAGCTAAAACTGTAGTAAACACCCTCCTAATATTCTTCCAACATTACGGTACACCTCTTCGCATCCATTGTGATTATGGACGTGAATTTGATAACACTCTCATAAGGGACCTGTGCGAACTATATGACATAAAACTATCCTTTTCAAGTGTCCACCATCCCGAATCAAATGGTTCTATCGAAAGGTTTCACGCGACTTTAGCGGAAATGATAAGGGCAAATACAGCTGAACATCCGGATGAACATCCATTCAACGTCCTCCCCTACGCAGTTATCTGCTACAACAATACTAAAAACAAGACTACCGGTTTCACGCCCTATGAACTTATCTTTGGGCATACTTCTAGTAGACCCCCCGAAACAATATACGATCAGGAAAAACTCATTTCCAAATATGTTAGGGACCTTAACAACAGAATGAACTACTATTATAGACTTGCCCGCGCAAAAACCGACCAACAAAAACAAAAATCTAAAGTTAGATTTGACAAACATGTTTCGACTAACCAACCAGAATACAAAGTAGGCGACAAAGTTTACGTGAAAGAATCTCAGATTAAAAGCAAATCTGAAAACAAATTCAATGGACCTTTTGAAATTACCGCGATCAGAAAAAACTCTGCCACAGTTATAAACTTACAGACTAACCAAATCAGTAAAATTAACTTTGACAGACTAAAACCATATTTTGAATGAATCCCTTCTTTTCAGATTCTGTGGACTGTTTTCAGTCGTGAACCTCCAACAATACTCTCTTACACCCGTTAACAATACAATAGGAGTTTTCTTCCATGAAGAAGGCACACTTAAAATTTCAAACGACAAATGGTCACTTCTTGTCTTCAAAGACCTCAGCCCTTTCAGAGGTGCTATTTCAAATAACGACGCCATACTAAACCGAATTTTAGAGACAATTAACGAAAACACAACTAATACAAAATCATTTAAACCAAAAATACAAACACATGTTAGCCTCTTGAAACAAATTTCTAAATCCGTTAACTCTAAATATACAGACATCTTCGCTGACACTCAAACTTACCCTACTAACAGAAAAAAACGCGGACTTATTAACGGACTGGGATCAGTTTGGAAAGCTATTTCAGGAAACTTAGACGCAACAGATGGTGAATACATAAATGACTGTATAACTAAAATTACTAAAGACCAACACCAAATTCAGGACTTAGTAAAGAAACAAATATCTGTAACAACCTCAGTCATTACAAGCCTCAACAAAACTTTACAAAAATTTCAATCCGAGGAGAAATTATTCTCGAATAACATTGAAAAAATAAGGCAGTCAATTTTATACATTTCAAATGATCTTGATTTTCATGAATTTCAAATCAATATCTTGGATCTGTGTGAAAGCCTAATGGAGAGTTACATATTTATCGAAAACACTCTCGATGATGTTTTAACTGCAGTCTCTTTCGCCCGCTTAAAAATTTTACATAGTTCGATCATAACCCCAGTAGATTTGGTCGATTCCCTTCAAAAGATTTCTCAGTCACTACATGAAAATAATTTACCACTTCCTATTTACAGTTCAAATGTTGCCCAGTACATTGATTTGATAGAATTGGAAGCTTTTCAAATCAACACTAAAATCATTTTTGTACTCAAAATTCCTTTAGTTGATCCTGAGTTTTACACCCTTTACCACCTTTATCCGATCCCAATTTTGGATGATCGAACAGGGTTTCATCATATACTTTCAATAAAGACAAAATTTATCGCGAGAGACGACGATTCGTTATTATACACATCCTTCGAAGACCTGGGTGACTGCAAGCCTTTAACTAAACATCATAAGATTTGTTCCAAAGCTATATCACATCCAATAGACAAAGATGCCATCTGCGAAAGTCAGCTTCTCAGACAGCCAGCCACATTCCCAGCAACCTGCAAAACTTCTATATTCTATGCGGAAGAATATAATATACAAGAGATCGACATAAACCTCTGGTTGATCTCAATCTCCAGACCACTACCTATAGCCATCAAATGTAAGGGACAAGATGTCGTAACGCAGACCATCACGACAAATTCGCTGTTGCAAATCAAGTCCGATTGCAATGCCTTTATTGACAACATCAGGGTACATGCTACGAGAACGTCAAAGAACATCCAGAACATCACCTTCAGAAATCATCCAGTGAATCCCGTATAGCTGGACGGCATGGTTCAACTTCCAAAATTAAAACCCCTACAATTGCAGGATTTAGTGTAACAGATCTATGTTGCCAACCATAAGCTTTTTCATGGAATTGGAAAGCTCATGAACAACCAATTGGGAGAAGCATACATCATGGCTCACAATTACCACATCACATTAACAGTAATGTGATTATGTTCTTTGTATCAAACCAATCAAGAGAAGGTTCAGAAAACCACTAAGTCCAGCCTCGATACCAAGTGCTGGCATCAAAGCCTAAGTCACGGGAAAGCTGCACAGCCTCCTAGATCCAGCCCATGTATGGAACTTCAGAACTTCAAAAGTTGATGATATACCATGATGGGAGTTGTTATATAAGTTTATAACATGAACTTTGGGTGAACTTATGTAGCAACTGTATTTCATCGTTCCCAGCTGACTCAGCGAACACGTGCAGTGTCAGATTACAGCCCCGCCGAGCATCCGTGGGAATCGCCGTGTCGGCAGTGCCGATTCAGCATTCATTAGGTTATATATTGTAAAATCTCTCTTGTTTGTTATTCATTATTACTCAGTCTGTAGTTAGTTATTATTGTCATTATTTCAACTTTGTATTTTAAAAAGTTATAATTTTGTTAAAGTTAATAAAAATCTTTTTTAAAAAGTTTAATTTGAGAAGTGTGATATAACATATATATATATATATATATATATATATATATATATATATATATATATATATATATATATATATATTATACTCAATATTCAAATAATATTCGGTTAACATTCGTTTATCTTGACGTTGGCATATATGGTTGCGTAACGACTATATATGCTTGAAAGGCGTAAAAATCAATGGAATGGGCGAATGGTAAAAATATAATGCCTGAAATTTATGAAATTAAATACTAACATCTGTAGGTAGCCTCAGACACAATATTTTCAAAACCTGGATTAATTACAAATACTAGACTGTTAGTTACTAAGGTCGATCAAATAATTTTCTTTCATTCGTGTTTTTTTTAAATTTACTTTTACCTGTTTAGGTATAATGTACTCATTAATTAGTAACTGTCTTTCTTCTTATTAAATTTTCGTAATTGATTTACATTTATTTACCGAAAAACAACCGCTTGTTGTTGTTATAATAAACGCGAATATTATTCGAACATGGAATATTTGATGTCAATACAGTCTATAAATCTATTCTATAACTATCCAACATATGCGTTATTCGAATATATAACCGAAAAGAAACCGATTAATATTTATAACTCGAATATTATTCGGACATCCAATATTCGATCAGGATTATACACCCATTCAATGGCAATTTAACAAATGCCTTATACTCGATTACAACTGAATCAGATTGATAAATTGTAAGTTGAATATTATTCGGACATACAGTATTTGATGTGAGTAAGGTCTATACACCCATTATGTGGTCATACAACAAATACCTTATGCCGTATCTATTCGGCATATTAATATATATATATATATATATATATATATATATATATATATATATATATGGTTGATGATTTATTCCGGTGTACATCCGTTCGTCTGTATTCGTTTGAAAAATCACTTGACGTTTCGCCAAAATCATATTTGGCTTTCTCAAAAGATACTAAGTAACTACTTAATCATAATCATAATAAATCATCAACCATATATTTCCATCCGTGAAACAGTATACACAAACATATATATATATATATATATATATATATATATATATATATATATAAAAAATGTTGAGGTTGCAAAGTTAAGTTACTACTCCACAACCCACCATGTGAAAACTTAACAGCCCAAAGCAAAATAAAAATACATATAAATACGAGTGCTTATTTGTGCGGCTTAGTTTGTCACCAAAAGATATATGCCTTAACACTTGGCGTCCTGTTTGGCCAAACACACATATACCATAGCAACCACTATCTAGATAGAGTAATTCAGTGTTTGTCATCTTTTCTAATCAGTCAACTCACCAATGTTATCTAGGACTTTCTATGTGAAATCATTTTCTTTCGATATACATTTACTACTTGCCTAATTTATCTCGTTATTCATAAGCTTGTATGTGGTAAAATCCACTGACAAACGGATGCTGGTAGCACAAATTCTTAAAGTAAGTTCAACCCGAGAAATAGAAGCCTAGTTGTTTTATGGAACCGAGATGTCAAAATTATCTCTGCTCATTATAGATTACAATTTATATTTCCTTTAATGGTACTGTATTAATTTCATAATTGCTTGTTTTAGCCGGAAAAATAGAAATATGTTCTAGTTGTAATTGTTTTATAATATATTACATTTAATATTTGACCTTCAGAATTTCACATGTTAAAGACTACATTTAAATTTATCTAATGAAAAGCAAAATTATTCAAGAAAATATGGTCTAGTTAATGTAGATATAACTGTACACATTTGTTTTTTACCAGGTCCTATAGTTGACAATTCTCCAGTTGTGGTAAAATTCAGAGCAATATCTCTACCAGTTTCTGTTACGATTGAGGCTAGGTCTCGATCTTTACGATGTTGTCTCATATATTTAACAAGGGTTTGGATGAAAGGAGTTCCTGTTTCCTCACTACGATAAGACTTGTACCCTACAATATTTTAAATTATATTAAACCAAATGCATACACATGTTCTCCATAATATAACTAGTTGAATACTACTTAGCTTTAACTAAATCAGTGGATAAGTGAATGATTAGGACCTATATGTTAGCAGCTTGCATAACTACATTTAAATCGTTTGAATTAAAACAACCTGTTTACAATACTCTCCTTAAAATTATTTATGAAGTACAAATACCATAAAGTAACAAAAAATAACCGTCAACTGATTTAGAGAGTGCATTCAGCATTACTTTTTCGTGTTCAAGAGTACATTAGGTAAGGAGATGCTCCTTTTCAGTATTCTGGTATATAAGGTAAACTACTGTTTACAACTTTTAAATAATTTTTGGAAATGATTTCTGTCACTTTAATAATCAGTACCCAATTATACTACTATATATGGATTCTTTAATTTAACACGAAAGACGTATTTTATGCAACTGTACAGTGGAGCTATTTTCGTTTTACAAATAATGATATTTAACTGTCTATTAAAACAACTGTTGCCCATTTAAAATTCTCTCCATGCCAAGGTCGCAGGTTCCGAAGACCCTGTTTTTCAACATTGGAATTATCAGCCAGATAATTATTAAAGCTACATGGAATTCATTGGTACGGAGAGACCTTCTTTTCCTAATTTCCTGTATCCATTGTATAGAAACATTTTCCTCGGATAATGTAAAAATCGTAGATATAACATGAGGTGCCTGTTCAATTATCTAGCGACATTTGGAGACTCCTTTAAATCAGTCATTTAATTAGCCAAGTTCATATATATATATATATATATATATATATATATATATATATATATATATATATATATATATACAGATTTCAACTTTTGAAAACGTCAAATGAGATTTTGGCGAAACGTCAGGTAAAATTTTCTTTTCAGAGCACAAACTGAGAAACGGATGTAATCATATATGTAATATACAGGGTGAGTTATTTTTGATGATCAGTATGGGGATCTCGGCAACTAGCGGAGATAGAGCAATGGTTAAATTGGGAAAGATATGCAGTTTTACTGGCCGAATTTAATGACACTTTCGGATTTTTGTAAAAAGTCATGGCTTACTAGATATTTTGAAAAACGAAATTCTGTCGATTTAGTTAAATCCCTCTAGGTCCTTTGTTTTTGATTTTATAAAAAAAGTGTAAATATCAAAATTGAAGGGAATTATGTCCCGAATATGATTGTCATGTCCTCGTTTGCGTGACTGCTCTCGTTTTCGAGATATGACACAAACTTATCTTTTTTTTAATGGAAACCATAGTTGGCTATGACCTCAAACAAATAGGACATTTTTAGAGCTTTTCAACGATATAAACTCGCTATAGTCATTTATAAAAATAACGGAGTTACGGATGCTTTTCTCTCTTATTTTCACTTTTAACGTAGGTAGCCATGAACAAGATTGTTTTCACTTTGAAGTTTCCTCATTTGAGAGTCATTAGTAGTGTTGATCTGACAGTCGATATTGACAAGTTTTCGTGATAAAATGGAACATTCTAACAAAGAAAACTGAATATGGTGGAATATTACATCATATGCCATAAAAATTCAGTTCGTGCAGCTGAGGAATACTTTCATAGATATTTTATCGTCGTCAACCTGCTCTATGTACATTTAAGATGCTTTACGATACTTTACGCAGATATGAATCTTTTACTAACAAACCAAAGGAATGTAATCAAATTAAGGAAGCAGCACAAATAAATGTTTTGGCAATGGTAAATCAAAATCCATCTACATCAACTCGTGAGATTGCGGCAGAAGCTGGCACATCTCAACAAACTGTAGTTAAGGTACTGAAAGCGCACAAGTTTTACCCGTACAAACTTTCAGTTTCTCAAACTTTACACGCTGGTGACGAACATCGACGTATTTTGTTTTGTACATGGTTTAGAGTCATGTGCCTTGACAATCCATAGTTTACATTTATTTATTTATTTACAATTTGGGTTTCTAACAGGTATCCTGGACTACCCAAATATAGGAAACCACATGTTACACAATTAGTCACAGTCACACAAATATTTAACGCAATTACCATAACAAAGAAAGAAAACAATAAAGATACGAAAAACTACTACTAATAAGCTACGTACATACATGTGTGCTTAAATTTTGAAAACTAAATAGGCCGGTTTTTTTTAGTGAATATAAAGAAATGCTGAAATTGTTAATATGCAAGAAATGTAAGTTGTACGTTCTCAGCATTCTGTACAAACAGGAGTTGTAGGAGGAATTAGTATCATACTTACGACTGTAAAATAAATATTTAGTTCTTAAAGTTTGGCTAATGCCACAGTTAAGATTGAAGTTATTTATGATATCAATACAGTCTATCTTATTTTGAACTAATTTATATAGAAATATTACATAAAATATATCACGACGAGTGGAAAGTTTAGACAATTTGTATTTTGGCAAATTACATTCATATGTGTTATAACAATATTTTCGGTAAAACCGATAATTTATATTATTAATCAATTTAATTTGTATTCTTTCTATCTTTTCCACGTATTTTACGTATTGTGGATTCCAGGCCAAAGAAGCATATTCTAGTGTACTTCTAACGAAAGAGTTATAAAGAATAATAAGGCTTTCTACAGATGAGAAATATTTGGTGATTCTTAAAATAAATCCTAGGTGCGAAAGGCCCTGTTAACAATATTCTCAACATGCAAATGAAATAAAATTTTGGAATCCAACATTATATACCAAGGTCTTTGATGTTTGTTACATGCTGTACAATATGAGTGCCAAGTGCGTAGTCAAAAGGAATATTATATCTTAATCTTGAAAATGTGATATGTTTACATATTTCCAGATTTAATACTAATTTATTACAGACACTTTAATGCTCAAGTCTAGTTAAATCAACTTGCAAGTTATGACAATCATCTACACTTACTACAGTATGATATACCTTAAGATCATCGGCATATAGTCTATATTTAGACTACATAAAACATTGGCCTATATCATTAATGAAGATGGAGAAAAGTAGAGGTCCGAGGTGGGACCCTTGGGGAACAGGAGACGTAACTTTAATGCAATTTGATTGTACATTACCGACCTGCACGTATTGTATCCCACCTTGCAAGTATGATTTAATGAAAGATAAAAGGCTGCCTTGCACACCGAAATCCCCAAGCTTCCGCATCAGAGTAGCGTGTTGCACTTTATCGAACGCCATGGAGAAATCAGTATACACAACATCCATTTGACAATGATATTGCATTGGGTATGTCTTGTACATATTGAACCAAGTTAGTAACAACAGAACGACCTCGAAAGAAACCATGTTGACATGGGTCTAATACATTCTTTATTTTAAAAAATAGTTCATTGGTTATAATAACAACAGCTTTCCAAATATGCATAATAGAGAAATGGGACGATAACTTTTAACTAATTTTTTGTCGCTACTTTTAAAAACTGGGGTTACTAATACCCTTTTCCAGTAGGCAGCGAAAGTCCCAGTTGGTAATGATTTGTTAAAAATTAAAAAAAGGGGTAAGACCAAGGAATTTTTGAATTTTTTTATAAATGACACTGGGATACCGTCTGGAGCAGGGCTTTTATTTACATCTAGAGAGTTAATTTGGTTTAAAACCTCTTCCATTGTGATATGATTAATAGAAAACGTGTTATGAGAGGTGAGATCACTAGTAGAATCAATTAAGGTCGGCATCTCGAGAATACCAGATTGGATATTGCCTTTTTATATTTATTTCAGTAATGTTGCTGTTAATTATTCCTCTTAGATTATCAGACAAAATTTGAACGCAGCAGTTAACATTTTTATTTGAAAAAAAGATAAACCCAATCGATAGCCTCAATAGCAGCACTAATTACATTGTAATCAGCAGATTCAAATTTATATCTTTTATAAGGTGATCTTTTTTTATACAATGAATCGTTTTCTAAATTAATCAAGATCTCAATTGCCTTGTGGTGTCTATCTTCATCTACAAGAGGATGGTTACTTGACACTCCCTTAATCTCCGGTAAATTGGAAAATAAATCTAAAAATTTACCATGCATATTTGGAACGTCCTTATACTGGTATAAATTTAAATAGTTAAATGTGTCAACTATAATTTCGGAGGTCGCATTACAAACATTAGCTAGCATGAGAGTTTGAGATGTAGAATCATAAGACCACAATATTTCAGATGTATTAAAATCACCAATCACCAAAACAGAGTCATTAGTATTATTTGCCACAATTTAGGAAACATTATCGAGGTAGCACTTAACATTATTGTACGTGGCATATGGGAGCACATAAACACAACAGAGCAACAACTTTTGGTATCCCGCGCATTGAACAGATATACATAGGTCTTCACACAAGTCATAACTTGACCACTCAGGATGCACATCACAACATAATTCAGTTTTAACTGCAACCATTACGCCACCGCCATCCTTTTTTAGTCTACCACGGCGATCATTACTAAACACATTATAAATTTGGGGATCGCATACTTCTACTGAATTTATGTTATGATTGAGTCGAGATTCCGTTATGCATATTAGATCTAAGAAAGACGCAGCTGATGAAATGAAAAAATCTTTAAGTTTAGTTCTGAGACCGTTCACATTTTGATAATAGATAGACAGAACCATAAAAGAAAAAAAATGGGAGATAACTTGTGAGATTTTTAAAAACTGAAGGTAAATTATTTGAAATTATCTAGATTGGTTTGACTAGTTATAACACGAGTATTAGAGTATTACCAGAGACCGGGTTTCGTATAAAAATTTTGCAATCCCTTGTCCAATAATGCCAGTCTTTTGACTTACAGAATGTAGGAACTTATTTGAATAACTTTTTGTTTTTGGGAGTGAGATGGTCATTAATATAAATGTTAAAATCTTTGTTTGCAGTTTCTCCAATCTCGCTAACCTTCAAACTTTTTCTATTGCGAATAGCACTTATTATAGCATCTTTATGGATCTTTGAAGTAATCTTGACAATAATAGGTTTAAGCAAGTCGTTGTTCGCAGACGGAATTCTGTGGCACGATTCAATAATATTGCTGCAATTAGAAATTTTAAGTTTCGTCCAAATATTGCTGAAAATATCAGCGACATTCTCTGAGACTGTCTCGGGAATTCCACTTATTTCGATGTTGTTCATCCTTATTTGTTGCTGCAACTGGTTAACTTCATTCTTCAATTCTTTAATTTCGCTATTTATATTGACAACATCGGCTTGGATTTCATGAACTGCACTAATTCTCTCGTGAAAACTTGATATTTTGTTGTTAAAATCATCAATTTTATTTCCATAGAATTGTAATGATTCAACAAATACTTCCTGCTGCCTTTTTAAAGTACTTATCATTGACTGCAAGTCGTCTAACTTAGATATTATAGTATTCATATCAGTTGACTCATTATTCTCGCCAGCCATACAGTCGAAGCATTTCCAGGACAGCCCCGGAAAAATTTCTGGCCAACTCGGTACATTAACACATTTATTATGAAATATTTATTACATCCAGAACAGGTCACCGATGGGGAATGCCTCGAAGAGGTCCTCTAGCAAAAACAACAAACAGCTGGTGCGATGTCGTAGTTTTTAGTCACACAAAAAGGAATCGCTTCGTTTAACTGTTTATGTTGAGAAATAAATTGAAGGTTAAATTGCTGATAATTTTAACTGTTTTTTCTACGCCTGTTAGCAAGAAAAGAATTTTTTGACACTAACACTTCCACAGTACACTAGTTACATAAGAAAGAGTTTATTAAAAACTTTAAAAAATGTCTTTATCAAGCAGTTTTGCTCGTGTAAACGAGGAGCTACGAAAAACACGTGTGACTGTGTATACACTACTATACTATTTTCAAAATTATTAAAGGTGTTATGGTCAGATGAAACTAGATTTACTAACTGCTGTATGTTCAATAGACAGATAAAATTTGGTTTTAATGTTTGGTGTGGTATCATAGGGTCTACTATTCAGGGGCCTTTTATCTATGACGAATCACTTACTGAGGAGCGCTACTTGCATTTCTTGCAATACAGTTTTCAAGACATGTTGCATAATTTGAGAACTCGTTTAGAAATTGAGTGGTTCCAACATGATGGAGCATTTGCTCATAACTCGTTATTAGTAAGACAACACTTAGATAATATCTATCCAAACTTTTGGATAGGAGGAAATGGCCCACGCGAATTGCCACCCCGGTTTCCCGATTTGGCACTTATAGACTTCTATTTATGGGGTGCGTTAAAAAACAAAATATACAAAGGAAAGTATGAGGCAGTTGGTGACCTAAGGGAGGCGGTATTACAAGCAATTGAAGAAATTAATAGGCGGTCTGTGAGGAAAGCGGTAATGTCAATCTTAATAAGATGCAATTTTTGTCTAAATAAGAATGGTAGACTTTTCGAACATATATTGTAACCATTATTATGTACTTTAATTTCTTAAGTTTTTAGTAAGTACCTACTTATTTAGTTTTTTCGTTACATCTGATATACCGAATAAAAAAATCGTTCAATGTTTTTTGGAATAGTTATTAATAAATCAATCTATTTCATGGCTTAACGTTAAAAGTGAAAATAAGAGACAAAAGCAGCCAAAACTCCGTTATTTTTATGAATAACTATATCGAGTTTATATCGTTGAAAAGATTTAAAAATGTCTGAATTTTTGAGGTCATAGCCAACTATGGTTTCCATTCAAAAAAGATAAGTTTGTGTCATATCTCGAAAACGAGAGCTGTCACGCAAACGAGGACATCACAATCTTATTCGGGATACAAATCCCTTGAATTTTGATATTTACACTTTTTTTATAAAATCAAAAACAAAGGAGCTAGAGGGATTTGACGAAATCGTCAGATTTTCGTTTTTTTCAAAATATCTAGTAAGCCATGACTTTTTACAAAAATCCGAAAGTGTCATTAAATTGGGCCAGTAAAACTGCAAATCTTTCCCAATTTAACCATTGCTCTATCTCCCCTAGTTTCCGAGATCGCCATACTGATCATCCAAAAAAAAACTCACCCTGTATATTACATATATGATTAAATCCGTTTCTCAGTTTGTGTTCTGAAAAGAACATTTTACCTGACGTTTCGCCAAAATCTCATTTGGCATTTTCAAAAGTTGAAATTTGATAACAGATTTCATTCATTCTTTTCATTTCAGTTCAGTTCTGTTCATTTCATTCTGTTTTCGAAAATGCCAGATGAGATTTTGGACAAACGTCAGGTAAAATGTTCTTTTCATAGCACAAACCGAGAAACGGATGTACACCGGATACAACAAAGAAAATCACATTTTTCCATCCGTGAAGAACTACAATCTAACATATTATATATATATATATATATATATATATATATATATATATATATGAATGATTATTCACCTGATGACGATAGCAGATACAAAGCTATTGAAAAGTTCTGAGATCAAACAATTCAAGACGATGGAAGTCCAAGGAAACTTCGAGGAATCTTCTACTATATGATATTTACGACCCTTATATAATTATTAGAGTTTTCTTTATTTTTGTCTACAAAATTCATACTCATGTTGAGTATTCTTTTTTTCTAAGCTCACCACTTTCCAATATTTTACTCCCATTTTGGGTGGATGAAGCAAGCAACTCCTAGTGCTGCTCTTTCGCTTTTGTTTACTCCGCTGTCTAGTAGAATATGTCCATTATTTGGTTTGTTAATGATTAATGATTTTCCTTCCTGTTTTGTTTCGTATTAGCTAATATATCTATATCTGCTACTTTAAATTCTTCATCTAGTTACATTAATTGGCCTTGTATACTTCCAATGGACCATGCAACAACTTTTCAAATTTGTGTTCTCTATAGTTCTTGTGTTATGTCGTGTAGTTTTTTTTGAACATTTCTTACTTTTTTGACTCAGAATTCTCCTTCTTGAATCACTCAACTCCAGATCAATTTTTTATTATCTCTAATCAAGTACTTAGCTTGTTTGATTTTCATATTTGTATTATTTTTGTCTGTTCTGCAGCTTTAACATTTTTTGCATTTGTTATTGGTTGATTGTATAGTAGCATTCTTTAATTTTTTAAATAATTTCTCAATTTGTTTTTGTATCTTATTATATCAAGTTTTTCATTGAAATTTTTCTACTTAATTATAGCCACATTTTCATTTCATGGTTTCTTCTTTGCATTTAGTTCTAAAGACATAACCCGTGTTATAAATTTCTCCATTGCCATTTCTATGCACCTATTTTCTCGTCATTCCATTTTTACCTTTTATTATTTAATAGCATCATTTCTTTCTCTTATCTATTCTTACTTTTTCGTTTTCTTTCTTGAATCATATTTTTTTATACAATTTTTCTTCTTTATTTATTTTTCATTCTTCAAAAATTTTTTTCACTAATATTTTATTTCCATTTATTCATCCATATTGTCCTGTGTTCAAACTTTGTTATTGACAGTTTTCTTGATGCGCTCTTACTTTTTGTAAATATGTTTTCTTCCTGTTTTTTTTTGGTAAACAAATTAAAATATTCATGCATATATGTAGTCATTTTTTAATTATTTATTCTATGAGCAACATAATTATATATAATATTACCTTTAAATGTTGGGTAGACGAACATAAAATCAGCCATGACAGGAATAGTATACTGTTTATTCTGGTTAATAGAATCCGTTTGCAATTTATTTCCTGGATCGGCCTTACTCCCTCTGCAAGCCTACAAGATGTTAATGTAATAAACAAAATATTTCATAATCAATCAATAAATGCAGATAATTACAACTGAATAGTAACAGGTTTTGAAGAATATGTCTCACAAAATACAATCTGCCTTATTCATATTTGATTTATAACAAAGTACCAAATGTTTTTAATTGAAAACTATGATTTGTTAATTTTAAAGTGGATGGACAGTATTGTTCATATTGTAACGTAATTCTGAAATTTTAATCAATCGTTTAATTTTGCACAACATGCTGTAGGAATGCTAGCTATGCTATTTCACGTTACGACTGAAATCACAATTTTCAGAATTTCTTAGTTGTGGTTGGCATAGCCACTTTGGGTGGACAACCTGGGGCCCGATTCTTGAATTCATACTATGGCGATGAAAACGCTCATATGCAGCCTTGCCATCGTACACGAAGTTTGTACTATTGCAATACACATTGGCTCGGTCGTACACGATCTTCAAGAATTCCGATTTCTGTTACTTTTCATTGGAGTGACGTGATCGGTCGAATGGTAGTGATTGAGTACATATATATGCAGGGAGCCTGAGTATACAAGCCCATGTATGTAAATTAGTAGTTCATTTCCTTTGGTCTAGCCACACTGGGTCTCTCAAGTAGATTACTTAATTATTAAAACATTATGTGTTATCTAAATTATGATTTTGTGAGGTATTGAATAATTAAGTAAAACAAATCTTGCAAGGAATTATATTCTTTTAACTTAAAATGCCACAAATGAATTGTGAAATCAGTAATAATCGTTAATTAATAATATTGCCTGAATGAAAATTTAAATTAAATGTAATATAAACTATGAACTTTGAAGAATGTTAAGAAAGCATGAAAAATTGTTACCTGGCAACTATAGGAAATGCTCTACCGCTGGATAGATGACGTTAGTGGAATGGAAATTGACATAAATCATTATTCTCGAAGATGGTGTACGACCAAACCAATTTTACAAATTAATATTTTCTTTATACATATGTCACATGGAAACGTCACTTTACAGATGAAGTATAGATACAACGATTAATTTGAAATTTATTTTCTTTTATTTATTTTCTATTTTTTTGTTGAAATGAGTGAAAATCCACATAAACAATCAAAAAAGTATAAGATACTATTTAATTAACATACGAAACTCGTTTTTAACCATTGCTTAAACAATCACTTAACGTTAATATCTAGACCGGGACTGAGCCGAACTTATGGATGTTAGAGACAAGGGTGACACACTTATAGGATGTTAAACTGAAAAAGTGTCCAGCTGAAAGCATTAAACAACAAGCTCAAGAAGTAACCATAATGGCACTGTTACTAAATATAAAATAATATTAATTAAAATCCACATTATTTTGTTTCTTATTAACTATGGATATGTAAGATATATTCTTATAGATCTCAGAAAATCCTAAAAACTTTTGGCACGCTTATTATAATCCACCCTATCCTCTTACTATATCAGCGCCACCTTAATTCAATGTTTTTTGACGTAAACTTTTTTTATACAGAGTGTGTGCTCCTTATCCATATCCGAAAGTTATGAAATTTTTACATGTGTCATTTGTAGGCCGTTGCTAAAGACTAATGAAAAACAACGGTGACATGGTATTGGCGCTGCACAGTGGGATATATCTTAATTTTAGATGGACAAAACTCCAAAAATCGAATGTAATTTAATTAAATAAAAAATATTTATTCTCGTGCCAATGCCCTATGCAACTCTCTGGCGATAGTTGTTAAGAATAACTGTAAACAATGTTCAAACGTTTATAGAATGTATCCATTTTGGTAGTATAGGGTGGCGTTTTCAATATATTCAGAAGTTTAATATCTGCGCTTTTTAACTAAGTATGTAATTTTTATTTGCGTTCTATGTAGTTATTTTTTAATTAGATTAACGAAGGTAATCACGTTTATCTATAAAGTGACTATATATTAAAGTATTCATTATTTTCTGACTAAAACAATATGCTTTAATCAGGCTTTGCTCCCTAGTGGGGTAATGGTAAATTTGAAAATCATCAATCAAATTTTGAGAGACACGGTGGGGTTTTGCAAAATATTAGATTGCAGAATTGTAACCAGCACCCCAAAAAAACTCATACCAATACTAGCATCAACTCGTAATTGAAAATTCCAGTTATGTCCACCTAGAATCTATCCCACTGTGCGGCGCCATCTGTGCATCAGTCTCGGGTCTTAATGTTGCATGTAATAGCTAAGCAAATACAAACAAGTAACTTTTTGAATAATGTACCTTAGAGTGAAAATTTCTCGAGTTGGTATCAATGTAATAGGGGAGCGCAATTTTAGCAATTTAAAGTTGTTGCATCGATCAGTTGCTTTGTTTTCTCCTGCAATTGCAGATTTTATTTGTGGCATTGACGTATTGCACTGCGCATATGTTACGTGGGAGCGCGTACAAGTTTAAAAAATTAAAAAAAAAACATACACGAGGGCGTCAGACATTTATAGTGTATAGGAGCATTAACTTTCTGATAACCAAGAGATATTAAACTGACGATTAATTAGTCGGGGGTGGCTGTAAAAAGGGGTAAAAAAAAGAAAAAAAGTTTGAACGCCACTAAAGTCAAGACCGATTTTTGGAAATTAAAAAAATATATGACCTTAAAATTTGACAATTATATGAAGGAATATTTTCGCCGCCACTGGAGTAAACGTTAGTCATTCTGATGAGAAACAAAACATCAATCGCTGGGATAATAGAAAAAGAGAACGGCACTGATGGAACTTTCTATGGGACAAAATTCGAGAAAAATTGATGTGAATATATAAGACATTGAACATTTCAAGTAGTTTAGTTCCGCCTGGATAGTGGCGTTATAATTTTGATGTAAATTGTATTCAGAATCAGCTGTTGTAAATATTTTATGTGTAAATAAAGTTGTAGAATTTGAAGTGAATATCAGTTTTTAAAATTTTGATTTGAACCCACCAAGTTTACTGCAATATTGTTTATCTGACAATTTCATTTTATTTTTTTTAATTATTGAATATAATAAAAACAATATAAATATTTATAATTCTATATTGTACTGATATGAAAGTACATAAAAGTAAAATTAAAAATAAGCATCATAATTTCTAAAATAGTAATACATTTTTTTGATGTTTCGGGTGCTATGTTTTACATTTTTTCACAAGTTTCTTCTACATAAAATACACATTTCACATTTGCTTCACTCATTAATGTAGTTTACATGAAAGTAAATTCACTAAGTTGTTTTAAAACACAGCAAACAAACCAAAGCGTCTTACTCTACTAAAACAAACACGTCATTGTGATCAGCTGAGATAGCATCATGGCGACAGGCAGTGCGAGAGAGTTAGAAATTGAAAGAGTGAGAAGAAAAGAGAGGCGCGGCGTGGGAAATACACAGGCAGCCAACAGCTGTACTTTCCACACTTTGTTGATGACTTTAGCTACATTGCCCCATTAAAAACGTTTTTATATTTTTCCGTAATTCTTAAAGGATTTTCTTTAAAATTTTTAAAATTTTGTAATTCGACCATTTCCTTATGCCAAACATACACTTTTCTCCATGTACTTACCTTACTTTGTCTTAATCTAACGCGCTCGAGTTTTTTTGTATAAAGGGTTCACATATGGTAGAGTTATATTACAAGGAGTAAGGTTTCTCCCTATATAATTTTCTGACGGGCTCGAGTAACGTGAAAAATTCTCGCTTGGGATCCCCTACTACAAACCGTTAGTATGATTTTAACAATATTCTATCAAATTAGTTTCCATATGTCTTAAAGATAGAAATATTTCTCTTTACATATTATCATATTTGAATTTGATTTACACTTGTTTGAAATTTATATAATTTGTATTTAAATATAAACTACTTTAGAAACATAATATGATGGTACTTCTAGAACTAGATAAAAAGTATTCACCTGGATTACAAAGATTTTCGGTTTTCCCAATAAATCTTTACAGTTGAGAAATGGTTCCCATATTTGCTCAATATCGTAAGTTTCATTTCTGGCCAGTAATTTGGTTTCATCACCATGTGTCATAATATACACCATTAAACATTCCGACTGACTGTGATTACTTTTGGAAACTGAAACAAATATTTATACAATATTAACTAATATATATATATATATATATATTATATATATATATATATGTTATAGATGGTTTCCGGGAATTCATCCGCGTAGTTGATAACTGGTCCCTGCCGGGATCTATGGTAACATGACGACGTTTCGGCAGAGTCACATCTGCCTTCTTCAGTCGGTTCGCATAATTCTCGTAGCCTTCTGCTTTCGCTTCTAGTTACTCGAATACTCGAATAGAAGCGAAAGCAGAAAGCTACGAGGATTATGCGAACCGCCCTGAAGAGGCAGATGTGACTCTGCGAAACGTCGTCATTTACCATGCGATCCCGGCAGGGTCATCAGTTATCAACTACGCGATGAATTCCCGGAAACCATCTAATACATTTAATGCCCGCGAAAACTTAAAAACAACTATAATATATATATATATATATATCTATATAATATATATATATATGGTATTATGATTTATTCCGGTGTACGTCCGTTCGTCTGTATTCGTTTGAACAATCACTTGACGTTTCGCCAAAATCATATTTGGCTTTCTCAAAAGATACTAAGTAACTTTTGAGAAAGCCAAATATGATTTTGGCGAAACGTCAAGTGATTTTTCAAACGAATACAGCGAACGGATGTACACCGGAATAAATCATCAACCACATATTTCCATCCGTGAAACAGTATACACAAACATACATATATATATATATATATATATATATATATATATATATATATGATATATATGATTTGTTCGTATTTTTTTTGGGGGGCTATGTCGTTAAAATTTTTTTTCAGTGTTCTGCTGTTCGCCTGTTGAATTCTTGCTTGACATTTCCCCTAAATCTTATGTGGCATTTTCAAAAGCTACTATCTAACTGAAGTGTTTCCCATACTCTTTCTTAATTTATACCTTTCTCCTGCACCCTCAGTAATATCTGATTGTTTTGTAATTACGCCTCTGTGAGCATTAAGTCTATTTTGTGTATAGGGTTGTTATGGTCACAGGTCATTTACAGGACACCTTTATGATCCTGTAAGTGAGCTGCGACCATCCCAAACTGTCTTATGGCGTTCGGGTGTTCATCACGTCTAGCTTGAATTTTTCTGTGAGTTTGCCTGACATAGGTTTTATGATAGTCTGCACATGGAATCTCGTACACTCCCTGTCCGTAAAATTATCTCAATACCGTCCGTGATACCCTTGATCGAGGAGCATGAGACACCAATAACCAAGGCCTATTTACCGCATGTCAAGGGTACCACGGACAGTATTGTGAGAATTCTACGGAGCAAATAAGCACGGTGTTGAGGATTCCGAAGACGAGTATCGCTTTAGAACAACAGGGAGTGTACGAGATTCCAAGTGTAGACTGTCCTAAAAGCAGCCGTTCACGATGCCAATCGATAAGCGCCGAACCGCGATTATATGACAGCGCGCGCTACTGAAAATCTTAGTATACGAGTGACTAGAAGCATAAGCAGAAGGCTACGAGAATTTTGCGAACCAACCTGAAGAGAGCAGATGAGATATTGCCGAAACGTCGTCATTTTCCCATTCCCATCGATCCCGGCAGGGATCAGTTATCAACTACGCGAATGAATTCCCGGAAACCACCTAATACGTTTAGTGCCCACGAAAACTAAAAACAAATATATATATATATATATATATATATATATATATATATATATATTCAAACGAATTGCGGGTAGCAGCCAAAGATTAATAAGTGTACTCTTTTTTATATAAGAGCTTTCGGAATTTTTTTATTCCTTCGTCAGTCAAATACTGAAAAAGTTACAAATATTGTTGTTATTATAAGTACTATAAATGAAATAAATGGTAACTTACTAAAGTTGAGGTTCACAAAATAAAATTAGCATCTCTAGAGAATTAAAAAATGTAACATTTAGTTTTATGGTTGTAGTTTTATGAAAATAGATCCAAATTTGAATTTTTTGATGACAAATATAAATGTGAAACCATAGAAATGTCGGAGGTAATATTATAAGGGATGAGAGTTTTTTTTTATAAGTTTAAGAAAATAAATAAATAAATAAATTTCCAGACAAGTTCCAAAAGTAAGTAATATATGCAAATATATATCACAAAAACAAAAACGTATGGGTTGATTATTATTTTATATATACACATATATATTAGTATCAGTCATCAATAGTATCAACTAAAGTATTGACAGAAGAGTTTGCTGTTAGTCTATCATTATCCAATTTCAACAGGTTACAATAAATCACATTAAGATCCCGTACATCAGTCCGTCGATTAATGCTGTTATCATAATTATTGATGAAAACCATTTCTAAGAAATTTCGTTTAAAAGTATTACGTTCTAGAGCTAAAATTTTGTATTTTCAAAATCCGCACTGTGGTGATTATTAAGACAATGTATGGCTAAAGAGCAATTTTCTTTTTGTAGCCTAATATCACTTTTATGTGATGTTATTCTATGTTTTAAATTTCTAGATGTTTGCCCTATGTACGTAGCAGGACAATCATTGCAATTAATTTTATATACTACGTTGGACTTAAGGTCTTTAGGTGTTTTGTCTTTAATTTTATTGAATAAATCACCAACCGTTTTTATGGATTTATATGCAAATCTTATACTACGTTCATTTTTAAAAATGCTTACAATTTTGGGAGTAATATCTTTGATGTATGGAATTGAAACATAATTCAGAGCAAGATCTGTCGAATTGGATTTGTTAATGAGAGAATTATTAGATATTATATTTACGTTATCAAATTGCGATGTGTTAAAAATTAGTTTATTTAAAAGTTTTGAGGGATACGAGTTGTTACGGAAAAGTTGATATAATAATTGCAAATTTTTTTCTTTGTAACAAGGATGACTAATATTACATATTCTTTTCTTCATTCCATTTATTAAGTTGATTTTCGTTTTAAATGGATGATGGGAGTGGAAATTTATAAATCTGCCTGAACTGGTAGGTTTCATGTACCAGTCAAGTTTTATGTTGTTATTGTCGTCTCGTATCACATTAGTATCTAGAAAAGGAACTCCATGTTGATGATCTTCTTCTTCTATTGTAAATTGTAAAAATGTATTATAATTATTAAATACTCTTAATAGTTCAATGTTACTTCCTAACGGGATACAACAAATGATGTCATCAACATATTTTTTTAAAAAAGGAATATTGAAACTTAATTTGGAGAGGCAACTGTCAATGAGGTCATCCATTACATATTGTGCTATAATTGGCGAAAAACTTGATCCCATTGGTGAACCGAAAATCTGTTTATAATAACCTCCATTGAATAAAAAAACCGTTGAATCAAAAATAAATTGAATGAGTTGAATGAAATTATTTTTATTAATGTTAGTATGTAAAGAAATGGTGTTCCAATGTTTATTGATGCTTTGCAATACAAGTTCCAGAGAAATGTTAGTAAATAACGATTTGACATCTAAGCTGACAATAACATAATTCGGAGGTATACTAAAATTGTTATACATATTAGAGAATGTAAATGAATCTTCAGTGTAATATTGGTTTTCCTTGTTATAAGCTTTAGATAAGATATCAACTAATAAGCTGGCAATGCCCGAATTTGGAGCGTCAATTGAAGAAACAATAGGTCTTAGACAAAGTGTTGGTTTGTGTATTTTAGGTAAGGCGTAATATTTTGGGCATATAGAATTATAAATGGAATATTTCTTTGCTGTTATATTATTAATTTGTCCGCTATTTTTTAGATTGGTAATAAATTTACATGCTTTTTGTAACAACTCGTATCCCTCAAAACTTTTAAATAAACTAATTTTTAACACATCGCAATTTGATAACGTAAATATAATATCTAATAATTCTCTCATTAACAAATCCAATTCGACAGATCTTGCTCTGAATTATGTTTCAATTCCATACATCAAAGATATTACTCCCAAAATTGTAAGCATTTTTAAAAATGAACGTAGTATAAGATTTGCATATAAATCCATAAAAACGGTTGGTGATTTATTCAATAAAATTAAAGACAAAACACCTAAAGACCTTAAGTCCAACGTAGGGCAAACATCTAGAAATTTAAAACATAGAATAACATCACATAAAAGTGATATTAGGCTACAAAAAGAAAATTGCTCTTTAGCCATACATTGTCTTAATAATCACCACAGTGCGGATTTTGAAAATACAAAAATTTTAGCTCTAGAACGTAATACTTTTAAACGAAATTTCTTAGAAATGGTTTTCATCAATAATTATGATAACAGCATTAATCGACGGACTGATGTACGGGATCTTAATGTGATTTATTGTAACCTGTTGAAATTGGATAATGATAGACTAACAGCAAACTCTTCTGTCAATACTTTAGTTGATACTATTGATGACTGATACTAATATATGTGTTATATAAATAATAATCAACCCATACGTTTTTGTTTTTGTGATATATATTTGCATATATTACTTACTTTTGGAACTTGTCTGGAAATTTATTTATTTATTTATTTTCTTAAACTTATAAAAAAAAACTCTCATCCCTTATAATATTACCTCCGACATTCTATGGTTTCACATTTATATTTGTCATCAAAAAATTCAAATTTGGATCTATTTCATAAAACTACAACCATAAACTAAATGTTACATTTTTTAATTCTCTAGAGATGCTAATTTTATTTGAAAACCTCAACTTTAGTAAGTTACCATTTATTTCATTTATAGTACTTATAACAAACAATATTTGTAACTTTTTCAGTATTTGACTGACGAAGGAATAAAAAAATTCCGAAAGCTCTTATATAAAAAAGAGTACACTTATTAATCTTTGGCCCGCAATTCGTTTGAATACTAAATTTTAACAGCCGTTACATTATAATTAGATATATATATATATATATATATATATATATATATATATATATATATATGTATTAGTAGTAGTAGTAGTAGTCTTTATTTAGCAAATGCTATTTTTTATGGATTATCCTAAATAAAAAATTTTCTAACTTGTTTAAACCACCCTACTTAACTATGAATCCACCAATCCCCGAATATATTTCACCCATACTGTAAGTACTTATGGGCGACCTTATATTACAATTTCATTCGACATTTTTTATTCAACTTGAATAACTGTAACCCTACTTCACCTTATATTGCAACCATCCTGCTGTTTATTTGTCACCCAATATAACTTTTTGAACACCTGACTATAACTCTTCTCTACCGTATATTTCAGCTATGCAACTACTTATGGTCTACGCTGTATAACAATTATTTCTGATATTTTGTGAACCACATTTTAATTTCTCTTTACCCTATATTTTAATCACCCTTTACATGCAGCTTTTTCTAACATTGTGTTAAACACATTCTAATACGATAATCTTGCTTCTCCCCATATTTCAGACATTCCATATAGTAGAATACAATTGTTCATGGTCTACCCTATATAACAATAATTTTTTAACTTTTTTAGATCCACCCTGATGGAAATACCGGGTGGAACCCTTGATGTGTCACAAATTTAAAAACACAATTTTGCACCCTAACAACAAACTTTTATTTAAACACTCACCCAAACCGCAACTGCTTATTGGCCACCATATATAACAGTTTTATTCAACTTTTTTTTTTAACCGCTTTGTATAACTAAGTCTACTTCCATCTACATTAAAACCGTCGTGTATACACTGCTGCCAATTTGTCAATCATTACAACTTATTTTTGAACCACCCTGTATAACCATAATTTTACTCTACAAAATATTTCAACCACCCTGGTGTGCATCTGCTTCGGAGCCACCAAATATAACATTTTTTAAACACTTAACTATAACTCTGGTCCACTCACTATCTTATATATGTAACTGCTTATGGATTACGCTATATAACTATTTTTGTACCACACCTGAAGGTATAATTTGTCTCCACTCTGTATGTAAACCACCCCTTATATGCAGCTTTTTCTAACATTGTTTAAATGCACTATATATAATTTTACTTCGATCCATGTTTCAGATATTACATATAGGCAACAGCCCACGTTCTACAAAAAAATTATCCACCGGTTTAACTATAATTCTACTGCACCCGCTATTTCAACCACCTTGTATATGCAATTACTTATCAGCCACCCAGTATAACATTTTTTGTACCACCCTGTATAACTATAAATACATCAATGCCCAATATATTTTACCAAAACGGCAACTGCTTATTGGGCACCGTATACAACAATTTTTTTCAGCATGTTTCTGAATCACCTTGTATGTATTACAACTACCCTGTATACGCTACTGCTTATTGGTTAACCACTATAACATTATTTAAATAATTAACCATAACACTTCTCCGTATAATTCAACTATCCTATCTTCTCAACTTATTATGAACTACGCTATTTCACAATTTTTCCTCATATTTTTTTAACGACTTTTTAAAGTATAATTTCTCTCCACACTTCATTGTAACCTTGTTTGTATCACACTGTATAACTATAACTGTACTGCGCCCGATGTATCAGCTACTCCATATATGTAACTGCTATATAACAAAATTTTTCTAGCATTTTTAACCACCCTGTATAATTATAACTCTACACCACCCTATATTTCATCAACCTTTTATATGCAACTACTTATTTGCCACCCTTGTATCCTTAGAATCCTACCCCACCCTATACTTCAACCATCTGGTAATTGGAAGAGCTTGTAGACCATTACATTACTTATTTTTTAAACCCACCTGTATAGCTGTAATTATACTCCGCGACATATTTCACCCAACCTACATATGCAACTGCTTGTGGATATAAAACACATTTTTTTCTAAGATTTTTTATCCAAACTGTATAAATATTCTACCCTTTTTCACCCCCATGGTATAAGGAACTGTTTATGGCCCAATCAATATAACTTTTTTAGACGACCCCGTATAACTAATTCCACTCTCCCTTATTTCAACCACATTGTATATATGCAGCTGCTTATAGGACAACAAATATCACTTTTTTAGATTTTTGAAATCCATTTAATTTTACCGCTCTAAGTTTCCTATAATACAGAACATCCTGTAAAATTACGCTCGTTATATCAATTGATTTGTGTTAAATCGAACCATATTGCATTGGCACATTCTGAATTTTGAATAAAAGCTAAGCTGATTCCAGTATTCTATTTTCTGTTAATTTAGAGAGATGAAATGTGTCCAATATTTTAAGGCAAACTATAGCCTTTGCAACAAAAAAAGATTCAGTAAAATCAGTTCAGTAGTTCTTACGTCATGCCCGAACAAACAAACAAACAGACAAACTTACAATTTTAGCAGTATATATAGTAACATATATATATATATATATATATATATATATATATATTATTATTTCTGATGTTCTCACGAGTATGAAATGTTATTGACTGTTCTCGAAAAACTAGTGTGTTTTTCTTGTTTGACAGTTTTTCGATGTTCCAATGAGATCTCGTTAATCTTCTTCGGGATTACTGATGTTGTCACTCACTAAGCATAGTACAAATTGATCTGGATTTGCTTTCCGCTTTGTTATTGACCGATGGGGGGGGGCGTGATCTTGTTCGCTCTGGCCAATCAGAGCTCTTGCCCTTTGACGGGTTATAGGCCCGCTTGTCATTGTGATATTGTTGGGTCTAGGAAGAGTATTCGCGTTATTTATTCTTTTTCCAGAGATTTTATTTCAATGCTAATATAGCGGTCTATTAGTGCAGCTCTCCAATTGGGTGGGAGGCGTTGCGCATCGTCCCTTTTATTAAGGTTTATTTTACGTTTTTCTATTTCAATAGATTCCCTAACGACCCTTGTTCTATAATTTTCGCTTTTTGCTAACATCTTCATCTGGCCGAAATCTATTTGATGCCCGGTATTTAGATGGTGTTGTGATAATGCAGACGTGATTGCTTTTTGTTTTACTGCGTTTCTGTGTTCTTCTCTCCGGGTACTTGCTTTTCTGTTTGTTTGACCGACGTACGCGAGGTTGCAGTTCTTGCACGGTATCTCATATACACCCTGATCTTCAAGGGGAATAGGTGGAGGTATGATCTCTCCAATCTTTCTGTGTGCCTTGAAAATTGTTTTTATATTATGTTTTGCTAGTACTTTTCCAATTTTGTCAGTTGTGCCCCGTACGAAGGGGAGAAAGGCTGTCGAAATGTTTTCATCTTCTGTTATGGGTTTTGGTTTTTGTGTGTATTCTACTCTTTATTGTGATAAATCCAATTTCTGCACTGCTTGTCATTAATTTCACATTCTTTAATTTTGTATTTTCTAGCATAGTTTAGACATCTATGAATAACATAACATGAAATAATATTTACTTACCGTCATTAAGTTTACCTAGCAATTCTTGTTTCGTAAAGTCTTGAAATACGTCAACATCAAATTTCAGTTCTTCAAGAACTGTTTGAAGACTTTCTACATCTTTTAGTGTGGATCCGAATCATATGCGTGTGAACATCAAAGGCTCATCGAACTCATCATGTGATTAAAAATGGAAGCACTTTCCTTTTTGGGAAACTTTTTATACGCTTCTTCTCTTAGAAAATTTGCGGAATTAAAACGAAATTTTTATAGTTGCAACAGTAACAACAAAATGACCTATCAATAATGTTGAAAATTATTTTAATTTTAATTCTGAATATGAAACAATATATATCAGTTCCTGTTTGCCTTGAGACACATACATGTAAGAATATTCAACATTTATATATTCAACAACATGTAATCAATCAAAAAAAAAAAACACAAATAATGACGTTTTCCTATCACTCATATAAATGTTTCTTGTATACAAAATAAA
>CM067216.1:44148007-44314431 GCA_034190945.1 Octodonta nipae | reverse complement strand
TTGGGCCTCCTATTGGTTACTCATCCCTTGCATTTATGATACCATAACTCTTTTCTGTATACTGGTCTCCGCCAGTTACGCCATTGCGTACCTACATCAAGGTGATGGTTCCCTTTTTCTTTGGTTCTAATATTTTGTTCAAAATTTCGTTCTTGATTCGAAGAGAATCCGATTGAGCTCACAATCATTTGAGGTTGATCGATATCCGATAGACAAGAGGCCCTAAAGTAACGGAAAAATTCTACGGAACTAGAATGTAACCAAAAAATACTGAACAAGTTCAATTTTATATATGAAACTACACTTTTGAATAAAATTATTGACCTGCTCATTCAACCCGGTGTAGGTAAAAACTATAAATGAAAATGAAAATGTGTAGCGTGTTTTTAAAAGGAAGATTTTGTATTCAACAATACAGAACTTTTGATTTTTGGACGTTGTTAGAAGAAAAATCATCTTGTTGACACCATATGTTTCTCTTAATGTCTGGGATGTTAAAAGTATCAGGAAAAAGTTGACTTAAGTCAAGTATTAAAACATTAATTCAAAAAAATCTAAGTTACTCGCCCAAGTTAATAGCGTCTCAAAAAATTATCCAATTATTCTGTTATTTATTAAGCCAGCTCAAATGTTTACTTTAATAAGATACTGACTGTGACTTTCCCCCATCCAGGGGGGAATTGGCGTACTCCAATATTTAAATTTTGCTTGTAAACCGTTCTCTGTAGGTAAAAGAATATTTTTGGGAAACATCGGATTGCTTTGGCATGTGTTCGTAACCAATTCTTAGAATTCTAATCTACGATCAGCATCATCGTCCTTTAGTTCTTGAACCCTCTTAATTTTATACAGATGATTTTTCTCTTTTTCCAAAATTCTAAATGCAGATGTTTTATTTACATCATTATCGGTTCCAAATTGATGGAATTTTTGTCTTATTCTATTCATCCTATATTGGAAATGTGACGACTAGGGTACTTCTGATTAAACAATCTGCATACCTCAGAAAGAGTTCTTGTTTAGCACCCACTCACATTGACATTAATATCACAATTCTTTGGGTCTCACAATCGCATTAAAAAATGATGTTTAGAAATTGTAAATAAACGAATAATAACTCAAATTATTAAGGTCCTAAATGTCACAAAAAGTTAACTTTAAATAGTTCTTAAATGTCACAGAAAGATCTGATTTAGTTTTTGGGCATAAAATAAAATTACTTATTTCTTGTGTATCCACTACAAATCAAAAAGTCAACTTTGTGATAGAAAAAATATGACGTTCATCAGGTCATAGTTTTTGTAATTTAACTCAATGAACTTCTGCACGGTAACTTGTAGAGAACACCACTTCGATCTTAAGACAATTTTCTGTTCTCGTCCGATTTCCTGTTCCGATTAACCTAGGGGAAACTACGAGACATCTTTTACAAACAAATCCCAGCAACTAGTTTAAACCTCTCATTGTCTCCTGTATCGCATCGCCAACAATTAAAGGACACATCCACGTTGAGCAATTCGTGTATTTACAAACTACTAACCACAAGAACAATTATCCAACAGGCTTGCTCACAAACTCACCCTTTAGGTGACCGCCTCGCTCTATTTCCTCTGTCTGTTTTCACTGTTTCCGGTTCCCGTGATTTTCTTGAAGGACATTCCAGCCAAGCATTCCTTCGCAGCTCTTTGACAAGGATTTGTTTCACAGTTGAGTTATTTTCTTTTAGCTTGGCTCCTCTTTTCGTATGAGAATAGGTTTTGTGTCCGAATAACTTTGACGCTGTTGAAAGTAAGAGGGTTGTGAAAAGAAACGTTATTTGGTGATGAATTGTTATCTGAAGTTTCAAGCTTTTGGCTTGAAATGATTACTGCCTTCTCATCCTCCCAGAGTACAGAAATATATAACACCAATATATATTGAAATGGAAATAAACACATGTGATAATTAGAGTTCAGTATATGTTAAAAAAATACCAGTATTGATAAACGGTGGAAATTATGATAAGGGGGGTGCTTAGATGTAAAAAACATAATCATGACTTCAAAATGAGATATAAATGCAGTCATCATATAGAAATCGTTAAATTATAAAACGAGATCTTGAACTTGTAACTTCTAATTAAAGTCTTAATAAATATAACTAGTAAAACATATTTTTTGGAATTCAACAAATTTGACAGTTTTATATAATTTCTTAAAAAGCGAGTAGTAGTTTAAACAAGCATATAGCAAGATTCTAATAATTTTATGTATCACAATGAGAATTTAAGCAATTGATTTCAATACAAAAACTTAGAGAGTAACGTTTCAAAATTTTATTAGTCCAGATTTCTAATAACTTTATATTTTCGGTACAAAAAGAGCAATAACTAACATCTTTGGGATCTCATTAGAACATTTTGGACTAAATAACATTTGAAAATGCATTATTTACATCTATAAAAAGCAAAAGTTATATTTGACACTTGAGCTAATTCTGGATTAAAGTTTAAAGTTATGGCATAAATAGCGAACATATATATTTGAAATTTACACAGGTAGACAAGAACAAATAGATAAGTCTTTAAACGCATTGTTGGTCCTAAACAATAAAAAAAAATTGAAGGAGGTTATATTTTTGAACTGCTGGTGGCAATTGATCAGGGAACAAGAAGATACAAGATTTTACGGAAATAAAATAGTATTTTTCAAAATTAAGCATTTGGGAAGTGAAATTTGAACAAGTGTATTAACATATAGAAGAATGAAGATTGGAAATAAGTAATTAAATAATTTAGTTCTATGTCACAATAACATACGGGGTATTTAGATTTTAGCCGCGTTAGAGAAAACTTTGTTTGGGTTATTTAACATTTAAATTGTCAAATTTTTAATTGGTAGTACAAAGTTATTGAAAATTAACCGTCTACCAGAAGGTTTGAAGAAAGCCTGGGTGCATACAAGCTATTACGGAGCTGAGAGATAGCAAGAATTGAAACGAGAGTCGAGAGCCAAGCAATGGTTTCAATCAGATACCTCAGAAGGTGCAGTAAAAGCCAATCCACACTTAGTAAACGAGTCAAGACGATAAAGTGGTTCACGCTCTAAGGCAAACTGATTAAGGTAGTACAATTTTGAAATTAAATTACACATTTTCATACAGCGCTTATAGTAGATAAAATAATTCAAGTTACACATTTTTTTTGATAAATTGGGAAATATATATTTTAGTATCGGGTTTTATATTCAAAATACAGTAATTTCATTTGAACAATCATTGTGTTTTAGAATGTATATTTTATGTTTTAGATCACGCAACTATTTATAATTATAATTGTTGAGGATTTAAGCGGAGACACTGTACATTTATAATGCCGTTTAAAAGTATCTTTCATGGGCGTCAAAGACAGGAGAAGGGGAAGACAATTGCTCCCTCGATTTCTCTTTTAGAGCAATAAAACTTGTAACAATTTAATTTGGTTTAGTACCTAAGATCTTATAAAAGCACATTTCGATATTAACAAAAAAATTATAAAACTATAACACTATAAAACAGGAGCAGACGCAAAGGGTGCAATGGGGTTTTGTCCGTATGAGACCATTAACGTTCGTGAATTCATCGCTAAAATGAAGAAAACTTACATCATAATTTCGTTGAATATAATAGCCCAGGAAATCCCATGTATTAAAAACAACAGAGCCCTTAGATAAATTTCATATAAGATGGGTACACTGATTTACTGGATTAAACCCTCCTCTTCTTCCGCCAAGCTCGTCCCTAGATCCGGCCCTGTATGTGGAGACAATAACATTAATATATTATATGCTGCTTTTTGAAAAAACCTGATTTTAAGACTCATGTATTATAAAATTTACAAATTTCATGACTGATGAAACTTTGTCTTAATGTTCTGTTCTGGATCATCAGAACAAAAAGTAAACGTATTGTTATAACATTTATCTACGCCGTCCCTGACTAAAGCAACGTAAAGCATTATTCATTCCAATTAAACATTAATCGCTGGGATAGTAAAAAAGAACTAGAAGGTTCGAATGGGGCAAAAACTGTTTATCTGGACGCTGTGCGAACAAAGGTAGAACGACCAGAAAACTCGACGTACCCTATATAAGGCGATACTAATTTCAGTAGTTAGTTACCTATTGTTATGATTTCGATGTATTAGAATCAGCTGTTGAAAATATTTGATGTTTACGTGTGACTAAAACTTCTAGAAAGTGATGTGATTACCAGTTTTTAAAATTAATTAACTTTGAACACACGGAGTTTATTGCAGTATGACGACACAAAAATGTAAAATGTAAATTTCTATATGCTTTTACATGCAACCACATTTGAAAAATTTACTAAGTATAATTTGCTTAGTTTCGTATTCAACATTTCATTTCATTTAGAACTATGTTCTTGAAGTACATCTAATGGTATGAAAAATTCAATTCTGTTGCACCATATAATGTATCGTATGCCGCAATATTCTTGCAAACATAGATATGACATATTATAAATGACTGTGCAATTTGTAACACGTCCCAGTAGAGTATTGTTTGTTATCTTCACTTGGAAAACAAATTCGCTCGTCAAGGATAAAGAATAAAACAAATAACACCCTTAAAAATAAAAAAAAAACACGGTGGGAGTTCACAAAGAGTTATCGTGAAAGATAGTCATCGCTTGTTCGGTATTTTTGCTGATGTCAGGAAGTTCGTATGGAATTAGGATCGTAAGTCAGATGCAGTTTGTTTCGAATTTTCCAACGATATGAAGACTAACTCTGCCAGTTAGTAGTTTCTCCGAACAAAGTGTTAACTTTAGAATCAGAATCAGAACAGGCAGTTTTATGCTGCATATCGACGTAATTTGTTTCCAAATATCTTTGTGAATTCATACATTACAGACTCCTCATCAATTGTAACCTTCATTCTATGCATTTAGACAGCCTACAGAGAATTTAATATCACTAAATTAGAGACAATATCCCATATCGAAGACGTATTCATCCAGATTATCATATGTAAAATGTGAATTTCTTGAATTTTAAATTCGCAGAAAATATGAACAAACCATTGTTTTCCTGAATGTCGGTGGGGTACAAAAATATGTTGTTCATAAAAAGTGTATGTTTTGTTATTATGCATACATTTTGACATCAAACTAAGTTTGAAACTATCCAACACGCTATAAATGATGAAATGGCGACGTTGTAACATCATTGGACCGTCACAGTATTTGAATTTATAGTTATTTATTTCATTATTGTTTAATTTCTTACATTGATTTATGATTTGCTTCATTTGTCTTAACATGTCTTCACCGTATTGCTTTGACAATACCATCTGGGAAATTTTTATAGGTTTTCTCAAACTAATCTGATGCATGCACTTGTAATTAATAACTGGTGGAATGGAACTGGTTTGCATCTCTAATACACACAACGGCACAATTAAGGGAACACAATAAAAATGTCGTTTTTTTTACAAATTTATGGTGTACATATTTTTTTTAGTTACATAATAATTAGTTCTTCTTGAAGAATTAAACAAAAATTACCAAAAATTAAAATTGAGCGTTTTTTCCTGAAAATACAAATTTGTTAAAATATTCAAAAATCACAAAAAAAACTGTTTTAATAACGTGTATTGCCGCCATGGGCTCTAATTAAAGTTTGTACACGATTTCCATGCTTTGGATAACATTGTCGATGAGTTCTTGGGGTAAATTGTTCCACTCTTCCACTAACGCCAATTTAAGTTCTTCCACATTATTAGGTGCTGGATTTCTATGTCGAACCCTTTCTCCTAGGTAGTCACAGACAAGTTCTATCTGGTTCATATTCGGTGATCGCGCTTGCCAGTTCATTTGGGTGATGCCTACTTCATTAAAGTATTCACTCACTATGCGCTATAAATGGGGCAAAACGCATGACATGGGGTTCTAAGACATCTGTCACGTACCGCTGTGCAGTTGGCGATCCATTACTGATGACACTAGCTCCGTGCGGGCTCCCAAACATATGCCACCCCATACCATAACTGACCCTCCACCATACGATACAGTTTCAGTGAAATTTGCTTGGCGATAGCGTTCCCCTCGATATCTCCACATTCTTTCCTTTCCATCAACGAAATTTACACCAAAACGGCTCTCGACACTAAACAAAACACGGCTCCACTCATTTGTCCATTCTCGGTGCTCTCGAGCGAATGCTAATCTTGCTATGACCTATAAGCTAAGATAGGAAAGTTTTACCTTAACTTTTTCGTCTAAATATACATTTTTTATTGTAATTAAAGAGCAAAAATTTTATTTTCACTGTGCCCACACGGATTGAGTGCCCAAGAAGAAGAAATTTTTACTTGTCTTTTAGCAAAAATGTCATTTTTGATAAAAAGTTTGGTTCAAAAGTCCATAAAATGGAATAAAATTCAAACCATTTCATTTCAAACTTTCTTCTTCATTTTAAGGTCAATCAATATATGTTGAATGTTTGATATTAATCTATTGAGTGACATTTACGTTATTATCTAAGCAACAATATATTTAAAACAGTACATTCAATTACATTACAAAACAGTTAATATCACAAAAATAATAAAGGATAAACTATTAAACTAGAAAAACTAAGAGTAAACAAAACAACAACTGTTCAACATTGCCTCCACCAACCTCAGAACATCTTTCCACTCTATTTCTAAATTGTTTATAAGCGATATCATATCTTGAACACTATGATTTTGATTTGTTTGATAATTTTCTGTTTTAGGTAGCCCCATCAAAAAATTGTTATCACATCGGTCCATACCATTTTACATTTTTGCTCCAAGAGAAGGGCATCTAATTCCGCTATTTAAAAGTTGCCCAGCAAATCCAACTATATTGATTGCTGATTTAACCTCTCCTCCAGAGAATATGGTGCCATTATTCGAGCAGGTAAAACACCACACCAAACATATACCTTTTTAGCAAATATTACGTCGAATCCTGTAATCAGGATTTTCACTAGCCAATACGGACAGTTTTGGCAAGTAATAGTTCCAATTTTCATGAACCATGCCTTTGTTAGAAAATAAAATTATCTATGAAATAACTGTGTAACGGGTGAATTGCCGTTCTCCCCGTTACATTGATATTTATTAATATTTGTCGCATTAATAAATTTCCTTTTATATTTTTCACTTTTCTAATTATATCGTTTTCTGAACTAAGTTCTACCGTAATAAAACAGTGTCTTTACCTTAATAAATAAACACGTAAGTAAATACTCCAATTGGCCCACATTTGGTTGCTTGTCTGCTTTGTTAAATATGTTGTTAGATAAATCACATTTAAATTTTTAATTTCCTTTCTCTGAGTTTGCAGTAGAGAGCCAAGCAGGTTCTGAGCTAAAGCATTTTTCTACGCCTAGTTTTCTTTATTTTAATTGTTTAACTTGGGGAGGTGTTTATGACCAGATTTCACATCTGATTTTTATTATATTTATGAATATAGATGCAATAATCATTTTCATCGTTTATTACCTTATCATTTTTAAAGTACCGTACATTGACATTAATTTTGAGTACTGAATTTTCCCATTATCTCGGAGGAAATTCGCTTTCATTCAGTCGTCGAACGGTTTGTCGGATTAGAAGGCACATTAGATCTTGAATATAACTTTTTTTATATTGTTATCTTTAAACACATTATTAGCTCTCAAACATAATTGTTTATATATCTGATTTAGCGTTAAATTTTACCTGTAATTAATAATTGATTTGTTATTTAAATCTAAATTAATTTGAAACTATAACTAGCAGTTGCAATTTACCTTAAGTCTTATCGTTATCTATTTTTACCTAGAATTTGAAGCAGTTCAAATTTACCTTTATTAGTTAAAGTATTTTTCATTCATTTTTGGTAGTATTCAAATAGTAAATTTAGGGTAAAGAAGTTAGGGAAAACTAAGGTAGGGTGCCTCACCTCATACAGGTGCCGAACCGATCCTATAGAGCATATATACGCCTATACTAGTCAGGGGGAAAATTCAGTATCGATACTCTAAGGGCTATAACTAATTGGCCAATAAATATTTTCATGTATGCCATCAACTGGGGCTAAGAGTGCCCAGATACGTAACCGCTAGCCTCATATCAAGGGAGCAGAACTCTGGCAGTACTACCTGATTCGACTTGTCCTCTGGTAGGACAGTGGCAACTCCTGGCCGCCCTGAGTTATTGGAACCCCAGCTGCTGGTTGGCATATAGCTCCAGGATCAGGACCTTGGACAGCAGACCCACCAACGGAAAGGCATTCCTACCGAGGATATTGTAAGGTAAGAATTTATAGATTGTTTTGTTTGTAACTTCACTCTAACAGTTTTTATATACCTCGATTGTTTTGAATTTTGTTCTCTGTTACAAACTTAACTAATAGAAAAATTGGTTAGTTTGTAATTAAATAAAATAAATTTATCTTGTCGATTTTCTTGTGAACTGTGTGTATCCATTGGCCTGGCGCCCTTGCATAGTCCTTCTGCCAATTGAAGAACGAACTCACGCCACCGGATACTAACTGAGCAGCCTATTGGCACAATATCGCTAAGACAGGTGAGAGAGAGGTGTATTGTCTAACCAACAAAATATTTCTCTCGAGCGTTTGGCGTTACATCTTTCATAAATATTTGACCTATGCTTGCACAAAAGTTAAGTCTCGCATCAGAATCACAATCTCGTAAGGTGTGAATCAATTTCTGTTTGAATGGATGAAATTTGTTTTGCTTGAATATTGGCCCGTCTTAAAATCAATTTCCGTTACTATTTTTCGTAAACTTAATTTTGGATTTTAACTTATTAAATGCAGGGCTAGGGCAGCAGCAGCATTTTTCATTAAACACTTGCCTGTACGAATATACTCACAATGCCACTTTACAAGTTATGTTTTTTGTTGAGAACTTAGCAGTGTTGAAAATATAACAATTTTAAAATTATCGGAGTTGTCAGTTACTTAGGTACATCATAAACGTCACACACTTGATTATTATTATATTTCCGAGCATAATACACAAATTCATAAGGATTTGCATAAAATTGACTACACAATTAAAGGAGGCATTTAAACATTTTATTTCATTGTATGAAGTTTTAGAACAAGCAAAACTTTTTATCAACAATGAAATTAAAAATATTAGTTTATCCTATTAGACACCCCAACCGTGAACACAGCGTATATGTACCACACAAAATTATTCACACATATTTTGAATTCCCATGTTCTTTGATATTTCAATCACGAACATAGTTTCGCATCATCAGACTTAATCCCAAAATTGGAATCCAAACAAGCTGCTATATAATATTTCAATCGACAATTACACTGAAAGCTCAACTCAACGGTGCAGATATGTAATGCAAGCTTGTCAAATACTATATCATTTCATTTCAGCTCCAGTAATAATAATACTCTATCTAAACAATTTGTGAGTTATAATAATGCGTTAGTATTTGGTTGCGGCTAGAATAGTAAATAACCTCTTACGATGAATGTTTATTTGCTTTTACGAAAGATATATCGTTGCAGTGGAGATTGGAAAGGATTGCATTTGCAAAATGGTTCAAATTTGTTTGCTGTTTTCATTGTTTATGTTATAGAATAGCTTACATACTTTATTTAATAGACTCAGATTTTCGTTTTAAATTAAGTAACAAATGTGATTAAGGCATCTAGTAAATTGTATATTGAGTGTTTTCTTTTGTTTTTTTTTATAATATTTTGTAACACCTGCTTTTTGTTGAATATGGGTTTGTTTTTACATTTTTGAAAAATATTCTATATATTTTATTAATTTAAAGATTTGTAGTAATATCTTTTGCATAAAAAATCATATTTATTGCATCAGTAAAAATTGTTCAAATTTGTCTGCTGTTTTCATTGTTTATGCTATAGAATATCTTACATACTTTAGTTAGTAGACTCTGATTTTCGTTTTAAATTAAAGTAACACATGCGATTAAGGCATCTAGTTAATTTGTATATTTAGTGTTTTCTTTTATTTTTTTTTAATAATATTTTGTAATACCCGCTTTTCGTAGAGTATGGGTTTTTTTTACATTTTTGAAAAGTATTCTATATATTTTATTAATTTAAAGATTGGTAGTAATATCTTTTGCATAAAAAATCATATTTATTGCATTAGTAGAAATTGTTAAAATTTGTCTGCTGTTTTCATTGTTTATGTTATAGAATAGCTTACATACTTTATTTAATAGACTCAGATTTTCGTTTTAAATTAAGTAACAAATGTGATTAAGGCATCTAGTAAATTGTATATTGAGTGTTTTCTTTTGTTTTTTTTTATAATATTTTGTAACACCTGCTTTTTGTAGAATATGGGTTTGTTTTTACATTTTTGAAAAGTATTCTATATATTTTATTAATTTAAAGATTTGTAGTAATATCTTTTGCATAAAAAATCATATTTATTGCATTAGTCAAAATTGTTCAAATTTGTCTGCTGTTTTCATTGTTTATGCTATAGAATATCTTACATACTTTAGTTAGTAGACTCAGATTTTCGTTTTAAATTAAAGTAACAAATGCGATTAAGGCATCTAGTTAATTTGTATATTGAGTGTTTTTTTTTTATTTTTTTAATAATATTTTGTAATACCTGCTTTTCGTAGAGTATGGGTTTGTTTTTACATTTTGGAAATATATTCTATATATTTTATTAATTTAAAAATTTGTAGTAATGTCTTGTGCATAAAAAATCATATTTATAGCATTAGTAAAAATAGTTCAAATTTGTCTGCTGTTTTCATTGTTTATGTTATAGAATAGCTTGCATACTTTAGTTAGGAGACTCAGATTTTCGTTTTAAATTAAAGTAACAAATGTGATTAAGGCATCTAGTTAATTTGTATATTGAGTGTTTTCTTTTTGTAGAATATGGGTTTGTTTCTACATTTTTGAGAAGTATTCTATATATTTTATTAATTTAAAGATTTGTAGTAACATCGTGTGTATAAAAATATCATATTTATTGCATTAGTAAAATTAGTTCAAATTTGTCTGCTGTTTTCATTGTTTATGTTATAGAATACCTATAATACTTTAATTAGTAGATTCAGATTTTCGTTAGTGAAGGCATCTAATTATTTTGTATATTGAGTGTTTTCTTTTGAGTTTTTTTTCGTATGATAATATGAAACAGTCACTTTTTATAGAATATGCATTAATTTTTAGATTTCTGAGTAGAGGTCTATAATCTATATTTGTAATTAATTTAAAGATTTATCGTTATATTGTGTATATAAAAAAATATTTATTAATTTTGAATTTCCATTGAATATTTACTATGGGCCTTTTTAATAATCTTTTTTTTAACTTTGTCATTGGATAGTTCTGAACTTGTGGATCAAAAGTATTTATGGGTTTTTGAGATACAGACCCCCAGAGTTGACTGACTGACTTATGAGGTATAGGGAGTAAGTGGCTTTCCGGTAATTTTTTTGAAACCCTGCCATTTGATAGTTTTGTACCGGGAAATCAAATGTCTCCCTGGGCTCAAACTCTGAAAGTCTTTTGTTTTGGAGAAACAGCCCTCCAAAGTTGTTTTTTTTTGGAAAACCAGAAGTTCAAAATTTTGGAGTTGAGTTAATAAATGAATATGAAGCACACCTGTTAGCACATTTAGAGAAGAGATGTAAACACTTTTTTTTGTATATTTGTTTGTGCATATTAATTACATACAAACATTACACTAAAATGTGTCGTTGCTGTACTTTTGCTATGTAGCGCAAGACTTTCAGAGTTTGAGCCCATGGAGACCTTTGATCCACCAGCACAGAAGTATTAAATCATGACAGGTAAAAAATTCAAATTTGGGAGGCAGTATTTCGAAAATAAAAGAGTTAGAGCCAATGAAGACTTTTTATTCATAAATGCAAAACTATCAAATTGCCAAGTTTTTAAAGAAATAGCAGAAAGCAAATTTTCTTGAGATCCTTTCCACTAAACAATTTCAACATCTTTTCATGTTTTTTATATAAACAGGGTGAAAGTTTTTCATTTTCTTTTCTTTCAACTCAGGTGTCGTTACAAGTGTAAACTTTTGAGAAATGCTTACTTCTGTATACTCACAGCGTACTTAATAAAAACGATTACATATTTTCACCTTTACTGATTATTTAATTAACCGACCTATAAGTAGAACTAAAAAGTCGAAAATAATTAACAAAACATAACACTATACAATAAATAGAAGACTCAATTTTGTTAGGTGTGTGCAAGTGATAAATATTATATATTTTTATGAAAACTCATGTCTGCTTTGTCAGGCAACATATTTTCCCACCTGAATTAGAGATTTTTTAGAAACGCTGATTCTCGAAACCGAAGACTTTTCAATTTTTAATTCAACATTACCGATAGATAGCCGAGGACATTGTAAGCACACTGATCTCATAAATATTCAAAGCTTTCCAACACGTATTCGGTTTTCATCCCCATTAGTCCCAAATTAAAAATCGATTTACTTATCATTTCATTCTGTGGATCAGATGGTTTTGCGTTTCACTTTAGAAAGAGTTTGTAAAAGGCTTTCATCAAAAATTGGACTAAAGGTAATACAAAGTTAAGTGGTAATAGTTGTGTTTGCTGTGCATTGTAAATTAAAGGAGGTTATTCACTCTTTTTAAAATTTTGAAAATCTGGGTGATATTATGTTTCTATTACTTTTAAGTATCATACAATATACAATCTAACATACTGTATATGAAAATTAACTTTACTAATCTATATTTTTCAGAAACCAAAATAACTATTTTTCAGACCCCAGATTAACTATTTACCTCCTCAAGCATTCAGAAACTTCTTCAGTAGAGATTAAAGAATGAAAATGTTTAACTATAAATAAATCACGTTGCCTGTTTTCCCTTAGTCTGCCAAACTTCTTCCAGAACAATTATTTAGTCTTATTCTGGCAAGCAGCCTTTGTATATAAAAAAATAAATCTACTGGTTAATATTAAGAAGAAGTCAGAAAACCGTCGGACGGGATGGTCACGTTGTGACAACGCTCGTACAAAATATCGTGATTTTTCGGTTAATCGATAAAATTTTCAAAAAAATAGATCAATGTATAAGATATTAAAACGTGAAGTTCATATCCAAAAAGCAGTCCTGTGAATTACGTATTCTGCGGATAATTAATTTAAATTTTAAATTTTAAAAAAATTCGAAAGGCCTTTAGAAGATAATACTCAACATCTGTGTAAAAATAACTACAACATCTGTGTCGTGTTAGTTTACGAACTCGAATCGGTGTCAAGATTAGTCACTTCAAAAAAACGTCAATAAACAATTAGGAATACGTGATAACGGAGAATAACATAATTAATAAATAAAATTAAAGCGGAATATCAGAAACATGTGCTGTTAATAGAAACGAATGAAAATGGCAGGCACACAAAAACCCCCGGATAACAGTAAAAAAATTAATATAGTAGTTTGCCTATTATGTGAAAGTGTCTATCACTCAGATGACTTTAAAAATATGAGAAATGTGAGATATCTAGGCGAAGCTATAGTGATATGCACTTTGCATGATGATATGGACCTAACCAGTAAACCAGAAATGAAGCTAGATGAAAATACTAAAAAACTGATTGCCAATATCAAACTAATTGAAAAAACAATACAGAAAAGGCAAACCAAGAACTCATTTCTAAACACAATGAGAATGTATTATTAAAAGAACTGAACGAAGAGTTAAAAGATAAAAACACAATACTAAAAGAAATGCTTAACTTAACAAAAGGAAGAGAACAGACCAAAACATTTGCAGAAATAGTTACGACCACATCAACTACCCAAAAAAGAGTGCCGGCGATAACCATAGGGAAAAAAACAGTACTTTTAGTACATGGAATTCCATTGCTCAGAAAATAGTACAAAATAATAATATCCAGGTTAAAAAAATCAACAGGCTAGATAATGGTGATATCATTATTAAAAGTATGAATGAAAAAAGTGCATTAGAAGTGGAAAAAATGGTAAAAGAAAATTTTGAGGATAAATGTGCTCTACAATTTGAAACTCTAAAAAATCCTGGACTAAAAATAGTAGAAATTGATAACTGTTTAAACCTAGATTTAAAAGACTTAGAGAAGGACATTAATGAAAGAAACGGTGTGGCTTTGAGAGCAAATGTCAAATAGTGCACACTTTTGCTAATAACAAGAACAAGAAACTAACAATTATTGCTGAAGTAACATGAGAATTGTATGATCACATACATAAAAATAAACACAGAATTTTTGTAGGATACCAAAATTGTAGGGTATTTGATGACCTGAATATTAAACCTTGTCTAAACTGTGGTCGCTACGGACAGTAAAAACAGTAAAAAGTGTAGAAATGAAACCATCTGTATAAGATGTACAGGGAAACACTCTCTGCAAGAATGCAAGGAAGAATTTTCAGTAAAGTGCCCAAATTGTACTTTTGCAAATGACAAGTATAAGGCAAAAAAGCAGTGAATCACCTATTAACTGATACAGATAAGTGTGAAGTACTAATCAACCAAATCAAAAAAATTATTGACAATACGGATTATCCCGTGCGGCCTAATATACCCACGCATATTAGCAAGATTGACGTATATCGCAACTTGGAAGAAGCAAAGCAACTGAATGTACCAAGGAATGCAAGCAACCCAATGCAATCAACCAGCGCTATCAAAACCCGAAACCAGAGTAAGAAAAATAAATAATGATTTTCGATAAAAAATTGAATGAATTCATGATAATAGAATCAGAGTTCTGCAACCTTCAATCCCCTAACGATAACTTTGAGTCTTATAAAAGTATAAATAAAAATAATAATTTAACAGTATTACAGTTAAACATAAGAGGTATAAAAACCAATTACAACTCGGTAGTAGTTCTCATTGAGAGGTTGAAGGTTAAACCTGACATAATTATATGCTGTGAAACATGGAATGTCGAAAATGTGTATAAATATTTCAACATTGACGATTATGATGTGTATTACAATGAGAGTAGGGTTAATAAATCTGACGGTGTAATAATGTACATAAAAAAAACATGGTCACATAACTGCTATATAGAAAATATAAATAATCATAGAATATTAACTACTGATATAAAAATTAATACATTGAAACAAGACGATATTGGTCACGATTTTTTGAATAGTTTGTTGGAAAATGAATATCTACCTTATTTTAATGGCATTACAAGACCTTCCCATGAAAATCCTAATACTGGCACTTGTATCGATAACTTTTTTGTAAAAAGTAATAGTATAGACATCACATCTTTTAAATTAAAAATTACCTTTACTGACCACTATCCACTTTTTCTAACAGTCAATTTAAATAACACGACTACAAAACTCAATCGATACAAGATCCTAATGAGGCAACCAACACACTAATTACTGAAATCAAACAGATAATAAATAATGCAACAGTCCAAATAAAAAAAAACCAGAAATATGAACAAAGCTCGTCACAGTTGGGTGACAAAAGGAATCATAATCTCTTGTAATCAAAAAGAATTTCTGTATAGCATGTTGAAACTAGATGTTACAAACATAAGATTAAAAAATGAATACAAAAATTATAACAAAGTGTTAAAAAATTACTCTTGCAAAAATTATGAATGATAAATCAACGGTTGAATCCATACAAAATAACAGCAAGCTTTTATGGAAGTTTATCATTAACAAAATTAACAAAAATCGCAACATTAAAACAAATAATATTGACAAAATTCGAGTAAATCATGAAGAAATATCCGATACTCAAAGAATTGCCAACGAATTTAATAAATTTTTCTGTAATATTGGACCTGAATTAGCTAATCAAATTAATACTCCAAATAATAATAACATTGAGCATCCAACACCAAATCATAAAAGCATGTTTCTAACACCAACGAATCGTATAGAACTAAATAAGATAATTATGAACTTAAAAGAAAAATCCGGTGTAGTAGATGGTATAAACGTAAAAACTCTGAAGCACATTGCCGAATATATAACACTACCTCTGGAATATATATTTAACAAATGTATTGAAATGTCGACGTGGCCAGACGCACTGAAAACCGCTGAGGTAGTCCCGATCTACAAAAATGGTGATAAATTATTATGTACTAATTACAGGTCAATCTCGTTAATATCAAATATAGCTAAAGTCTTCGAAAAAATATTGCATAAAAGGATTCTTGACTTCGTAACAGACTGCAACATAATCTCGGATAAACAATACGGGTTTTTAAAAAACAAAGGCACGAAAGATGCCATCTACCTAGTTCACCAGTTAATTACCGATAAAATAGAAAAGAAAGAGCCTGTCATAGCAACTTTCCTTGATTTGAAGAAGGCTTTTGATACGGTTAATCATGAGATATTATTGGAAAAACTAAACAACTATGGGATTAGAGGAATTACCCGAAATCTCATAAAAAGTTATTTGACAGATGGGTATCAGTTTGTAAGAATTACTAACTACAAAAGTAGCAAAGATAAACTAGCTACGGGAGTACCATAAGGCACTATACTAGGACCATTACTGTTTCTCCTATACATAAATGACCTGCTGTTTAGCTTACCCAATTATTCCATATTATCTTATGCGGATGATACCGTAGTAATAAGCAGCGGTAATTCTTGGAGACCCAACTCATTACGGAGAACTACATACAAATAATCAGTAAATGGCTCCGCAGTAACCAGTTATCATTGAACCTGAATAAAACAGTTTATATAACCTTCGGAAGCTACATAGATAGCATACCAAAAAATTTAGAAATAAACATAGATGGCCAAGAATTGAAAAGAGTAGTCACATGCAAGTATTTGGGTGTATATTTCGACAGACACCTAAAATGGGAAAGACACATAGATAATGTAGTTAGCAAATCTAAATATTTAATCTTCATATTCAAAAAACTGTCTGAATTTATGCATGCAAAAACATTACTAAGGATTTACTATGCACTATTTCATAGCATTGCAACGTATGGGATACTAGCTTGGGGAGGAGCGTACAATAAGGTGATTGATGTACTAATCAATATACAAAACAGGTTACTAAAAAGAGACAAAATAGATAAGCTAACAGTAGATCAAATTCCTTTAAGCCTAAAATAATGTTTTATATTAGAATCCCTCAAGTTTCATTATGACAGCTTAAAAGATAAATATTTTCCCTCGAATAGTATAACAAGAAATAAACCACTGTTACTTCCAAAAATAACTAAAAACTGCAGTATACAGAATTCTAAATACCAAGCCTTTAAATATTTCAATAAACTAGACAACAATCTTAACGCTATGAATTGTAGAAAACAAATGATAAAAAAAAGCTTAAACTGTGGGTTTCAAATACAACGCCTAGATAGTACAAGTCCATATATTATAAGAAATAGGTAGAAATTAATTCGAACACTATAGATATAAATGTAGAAGAATATTTGTATAGCGGTATATGTGAGTATGATGTATGTATGAGTATAGAACGTAAAACAGTATATGTGTATTTTGGATGTGCGTATGTATGTATAAGTATATGTTATTACTGATATAACGTAATCACTTAAATACTGTAATTAGCAAGTAGGATCATTGGGCCATGTTCGCCTCAGTATGACAATATCATTTGTCTAATGTCACCTTATGGCGCTCACTAGAAATAAATCTTTTAGCCTGTAATTCAATTTTGTATTAGTTTTTAATTTTTTTTTTTGTATTCTCTAAGCTCCTGTGCACAGAGAGTTTATCTCTCTCTTACAGGATACATTACATTGTATTATTGCTTATGTGATTTACTATGAATTGTGTATGAGCTAAATAAATAAATAAATAAATATTATTACACTTTTACCGAAAAATGTACTTATGCAGAAGTACCTCGACATCAGATTGAAAATGAAATTGAGACTTAAAATCACTAAAGACATTTTTGGGTATTTCCAAGCTTAATTCGAACTTGTTAAGGAACCATCGCTATGGCTTTTTGGGGTTGCTGAATGCGAATCTAAAATCTGTTTATGTATACAAAGACAATTGAAGGGCATCTCAAGGTCGTTCACAAAAGTTGAAGTATTTCGAGGTGACCTTGAAATGATCTATTTTTTGCACTTATACAGTACTTCAAATTCAGCGATCCAAAAACTTATGTTTAGAAACCTCTACAATACTTATCCTAACGAATGTCCGATTTTCGAAATTCGCGAATACAATTTCGAATACGAATATCAACTGTATGGTGCCAAAAGTAACTCTCAATATGACATATATATTCGGAGGTATTACAATAAGTAAATGCCACTAATATAAGTGTTTCAATTTTAAGTTAAGCTACGGTAACCCTAGTCGTCTTATAAAATATTTGCCTCTCTTTTCTTGTTTCGTGATTTAGTGTTCTACTTATAGTTCAGCAAATAAATCTGACTGACTATATTGAGCTTTTCTTGCGCATTATTATTTATCACATACGATGTATACTGCGTACGTTTTTATTTAGTTTCACCTGTCCAGGTGTCTATAATCAAATCTTGTAAGTGAATTTTAAACCACTTACCTAGTAAAATCCGATTGAGATAAAATTTGGATACACGTTTGTTTTGGAAAACAATGCATGGTTAGCTAAGCTGGACCCTCCTTGATACCGGTATCAAATTATGGACTTAAGAAGTATACGAAAAGTAATATGGCGTCACTCACAATTCAACATGGCATGCGCTCCAACATGGAATACAAAACTTTCTCATCCTATCTGATGATATGGGTTTGCCGAGAGAAATACAAAAAAAAATGATGTCATTATAAATTCAAAATGGCAGACGCCTCCAGATGGCGGACAAAATTTTCGTATCTATCCCACGATATGGGTATTAAATGAATGAGTTTGCCGAGAGCAATACGAAAAATAAATAAAAGAAAAAAATATATTTTTCTATGAAGATTTTATATTACTGCGAATTTCCGAGTGTTGAATACAATAAACTGTCTCCCAAAAATAACTCATTCAAATCATATTTATTACTAGTTTTTTTTATGAAATTGCCGAATATTTTTCCCATCGGCAGCTGCCTTGAACAAAAAGTAGTTATTTATCTCGATTACGATTACGTGGTTTATTAGGCCTTAATTTAAATTTTATTGAATTTTATTACTATAGTTGATAAGACATCGTCAAGAGTAGTTTGTCTGAATGATCCTAACCATTTTTGTTTCTAGGTTTGTGGACAAATAAGAAAATAAAAGTTTCAGGTACGAAACTACTACGTATGGAATGCACCCGTGACTCACCATTTTTGATGAAGATAAGTGACATTAAGCGAAGGAAACGAGCCAAATAGTAATATCCTGGCATACGGTCGGCATCTAGAAGTGTCTTGAGCCCTAAGACTACACCTGAATCTCAAGCTAATGTTTCACAGAAGGAACCAATTGAGTTTGAGGCGAAAATTGACAGTACTGATAGTAGGGACTTTGAATGTGACCTGAAAACGCCAAAACCATTATATCAAGATGATTTAAAGAACGTAATCAGAGATTTGGGATTGTCTAAGTCTGTTTCCGAAAATAGGCTTTTGTTCATAGACTCGGCAAAACAGAGTCTAAATTGTGTTCCTTTAATCATTAAGGTTGAATTGTTATTGCTCTGGTTTTGGACAAAGCTAAATATGAGGAAATCACCTGGCTTATGTGTTGATTTAAAAATGCTCAACTTACATTTAAGACAACAAATTGGGTACATGAAGTATTCCCATTTTTGCTCGCGAGAGCAGAGTTAAAAATCAACACTGGGTTAAAAAGATTTGTCCTACTCGGCAAGTGCTAGTTCCAATTTTGCTTCCGATGCACATAAAATCAGAGCGTATAAAACAATTTGTTGAAGGTCTTGACAAAAAAGAAAACAGTTTCCTTTTTCCATCAAAAAAATTCCGAAAACTGAGTACAGAAAAGATAAAAGATGATACTTTTGAACAGCCACAGATAAGATCATTGACAAAAGACACAAATTTTACAGACACTAGGACTGAGATGAGAAAAAAGCATTGAAAGATTTTGTTAGCCTTTCTCAAGTTTTAGGAAATAAGCAACTCTGACTATAGTCACCACTTTGAACAACTACGGAGTCACTTTCAAACGCTTGAATCTGAACTTCAAGTAACACTTTCCTCACAATGACCTATACGACTTTCCCGCTAATTTTGGGGGTTTACGTGAAAAACAGGGAGAGCGATCCCACCAGGACCAGGAGCTTTGAAAGATGGATGAACGCTGTGAAGGCTACTGGCTGTGACTTCAACTTCTGCAAGGAAGTCTTTGCAAAACTGCCCATATGTCATATTTTCTAAACTAGAGCTGACACCGAAATTTCGACATTAAAATAGTTTAGCGTCATGTAACATACACCAATTATACGAAATGCATTCAGTAAGATTTTGTTAGTCTTTAAACCTATCATTTACGCGATTAGGAAAATTATCTGTTTTAACCCATTATACATAAGCAGTGATTGCGTTTCGCATTCCTATGTCGCTTCTGTTAGCTTTGCTAGGCATTTTTACCCGTAATAGTGATTTCCAACCCGTAATTAGGATTAGTTAAATCACCATAATACATACTAGAGTGTTTTTTAAATAATCCAAAAGATTTATTATTTATTTTATTAGCAGCGCATACATAACATAGAGCACCTTATAGTTGTAGTATGACCTTCCATACCAAAACCAATGATCTGATATCACATATAGTGGTATTTAATTTAACATATTCTGATAACCCAGGCTTTCAGGAAGCCTAAAAAGAAATAAATTAAATTTATGACGAAACCCATAAGGTAAAAGTTCTTCTCTCCCTTTAGTGTGCCAGCTGTAAATCGTCCCAGAATTCCAAACACCCTCATTCAAACATTGCAATTAGTTTTAAACTACCTACTCCTCTGTACAACACACAAACATACAGACAAACTGTCATTAAAACACTCAAATCTCTGTCGAATTCTCTCCCGAAAATTTTAGACAAATAATTCTAATTATCTGTCTGCATACTGTGTCTCCTTTGCTTTATGCATAGAGCGCGCGTTGGGGCTAGAGAACGCGTGTGGTTTTTAAGCTTAATTAGAGCTTAGATCCCGGATCGGCTGTGCCGACACGCAGTATCTGTACAAATCTCTTTGATGTTTGTGGCGAGGGCAAACATTCGATAACACAAAGCAACTGAGAGCCATTACAGATTAAAAGATACCCCTGAAATTTGCTGTTTTGATGGAATGTTGTTGCTTATATTGACAAAAAAATCCTGGTGTTTTTATAGAGTTACGTTAAAGCTCAAGGTCGCCGGTGAAATTGTTTTCGGTAAAAGATGTTTCAAGTTTGTTATGCAATATAAATATAAGGATTGAGTTAAGTCAAATGGATTCTTCCATTTAGTGTAATAATTTAGATTCTTAAACAGAATATTGTCGTCTGAATAACTAAGTAAAATATATTTTTTTCAAATCATCGTAGAACTACAATTTGAAGGAAACTGATGTTAATGATTCGACCATGGGCCTATGCATAATTTGTAGCTGAACACTGTCTCTCCCTTGGAATAGATCATACTGATCTTGTACCTTTTACTGGACGTGAAGCCAGCTGTCTGAACGATTGACGCATTCACCGATGCCCTCGTTGAAAAGGTTTCTTCATTTTATCTTTAGTTGTCTGGACTGTGTTGTTTGCATGCGGCAATTTTTGATATTGCAACTGCGATTGAGTCATTTGTGGACGTATATTCCACACCGTTGGTGATGAACTTGGATAATAAGTTCTTCAATTTAAGATCGAGTTGTGCCTCATATCAAAAGTGAAGCCAATCAGACTAATGAGGCCTATGCCCTGTGTGAAGTCAACCTCGATATCTCCTTCAAGATGCATGATGCTTGATTGACATATCTCACCTATAATATCTTTACGCTATGGGTTGTTTGCATCGGACAATTGGATGTCATCAAAACCATAGATTATTTTATAATAAGCTGATGGTGTTTTGGAGAACTAAACTGCAGCTGCCTTTTCTAAATCTCCATCGGCTTACTGAGTGATGTTGGATGATTAGCATGAAATTGACTGTCTTGTGATAGTGAGTGTGTAGTTTCTCTTATATTGGTAGACCTACTCACAGCAGAAACGTTCTAACCAATTGGTTTTGGATTGGTGTGTTTGCCGATTGGTAGTTGTTGTGACAGCGTGACTTTGCCACTGCTGTTGAAGTGGAACCTATCTTGTTGCCCTATTTGGTCAGGTCATATATATTTCTCATAAAGAACAAAAACTGACGGAATTTGTCTTTCATTTGGTTGGTGATTTCTGGGTCTCTGTGGTCTAATGAAACTGTTCTTATCAACAGCTTGGACATATTCATCACCGCTTTTACCTTCATCGCACGAATGAGGACTTTGTTGCACTTCCTTACACAGAATTTCTGCAATTACTGTAATGACATTAGCAACATCTGGACAAAAAATTGCTCTTTAAACTCGACAGGTGCACTTGATAAACTAGAGCTACCAAAGATCAAATCTCAGACTCTTAAGATTGTTGTCACATCTATCAAAAATTAAAATAAATTATTTATAACTAGTAAAATAAGATAGATAGATTCGTAGAGCTTGATATATAACTGACATTTCTCCAAGCAAAAAACAAAATAATTTTAAGACATGGTAATCTTAAAATGCTGCCAAGATCATGTGTCGGACACCATTTGGTTAATTATTTTCCTCAGGATTACTTTAAAAATACAAATTGCGTTAATAATACAACTCACAAATTGAAAAATTAGATTATATTGCCTATATTGCGTAAGTGAAGTTGTAATACAGAGTAAACGGGAATTATTGTTATACATGTAGGTAATAAAAAAAAACTAGAGAAATGAATGATTTATACGGGGGCCACAAGGACTTGCATAGGCAGCCGTATATACAGGATGGTTAAAATAGGATAGAGTGAGATTTTAGTTATACTTGTTGGTCAAAAAATATTAGAAAAAATGTATAAAGCGTGTTCCATGAGCAATTCCATATACAGGATGGTGGAAATATAGTGAGCAGTAGAATTACAGTTATACATGGTAATTAGAAAAAAACAAATGTATGGGTAACCCATAAAGCGTTAAATATATGTGAAATATAGGGCGGAGTACAATACTTGTTATACAAGGGTGGTTAAAAAACGTTAAAATAATATAACATCTATAGGGTAGTCCATTTGCAATTGCATTTACAGGGTGCTTGGTATCGAGGGTGGAGGGAAATTATCGTAATGTAGGGTGATTAAAAAATGTTGTTATGTGGTCATAAGCAGATTCATATACAGAGTGGATGAAACACATGCTGGAGTAGTATTATAGTTATGCAGTGTGAATAATAATTGATGATAATAATATATATATATAAGTAGTCTATAAGAAGTTGCATACAAAGTGTATTTGCAATATAGTGTGGAGAGGAATTATTGTTATACAGAGTGATAATAAACAATATAGAATGAATTCTATTTCATAAATATAAGACAGATTTTACTTCGTTCTATATTTTCACAAGGTAGTATTTTTTTATTGTTGCCTGTAGCAGTCGTATATATAGGATAGTTGGTTGGGATTGGAGTAAAACAGGGTTGTATCAAAATGTCGGAAAAATGTCCATGAGCCGTTCTATGTACAGGGTGGTTATAAAGGGTAGTTATAATATTATATTGAGTAATCCATAGGCAGTTACATAAACAGAGTGGTTGAAATATATTATGTAGTAGAATTTATATAAAATACTTTATTTAAAAAGAATTGAGATTAAACTGATTCATTTCGTCTTCGGAACAATAAGTTTACAGATTAAATATCTGCTACTAAAATAGCAGATTAAAAAAATATAAGCATATTAAAAAACAGCCATAAAAATAATTTGATTTTTTTTCTTTCGTGCTATTAATTAAATCTGTTTTATGTTTATATTTAACACATTTAAGCATATAGATATATTCACAGGTTATTGAGAGATTAAGTTGTGTAAACTGGACGCGTGATGGCGTTAGGTATTTTATGTTTTTTTCATATAATTGCATCAAATAAATAATTACAATATAATATATACAAAAAATGTATTTAAAACCTTAGAAGAATGAGCGATGCCAGAACGTAAGTTGTCCAGGTGATTGGTGTGAACGCAGAAATTCAAATTCGCTACTGGATCATGGATACGTACATTACCGGCTCTATTCTGGCTGACTTTAATAATTTTCAATTAAAAAATATAGAATTGTGATATACTACATATTAGTACATATATCACAAAACTACCGTGCCAAATCAAATTCATGAATATAAATTTCAAGGAAAAAGGTCTAAATCCATGAACGAATATATTACTCCCATCAAATTAATTTAGAATACCAATTTTGGTAAACATATAATTTCAAGATAACAATCGTAAATAGATGAGAATATACATTATGAATTCCAACAACGAACACAATTATCACATAACCACCCAATTACCAAAGATAAGTAAACGTAAATAATTCTTAACTGCTTTAAAACCTCCCTTTGTTCTAATTCGAGTCCGATTAGCTTTCTTCATCAAGCGAAACCTGAAGATCTCCCTGGAGTAACATCATAGCCAATTATCACTTTCGTGTTTTTTATTATTCACTCCGTTTTTGGTGCAGTGTCAGTTTCCGGGGGAGAGTCTTTCCGCGACCGCAAGCCCCAGGACATTCGGCAACTTTCCTTTTCCGGGACACATCGTTGCCTGTCCGGGCTAAAAGCCTTTCTTTTGCCACCGGATATTCGGTACGGGCCAGAAACCCGTAGCACTGAGCGCTGCGTTGTTTACGTTATGGCTAAAAAGGAAGGGGTTATCATTTCGGTTGGGCGATTTTATCCGAGATTGCGGATTGCGGGTTACGAAAGGGTGAATGTGGGGTTATAGTTTCATGTAATCGATCCTCATGTTTGAGATGATTGTTTGTATAGCCTACGGAGAACGATGGTGGCCAAACTTCGAACAAGGAGATTTAAATATTATATTTTTCTAAGTGGATAGGAAATAAAGCAAAAGATTTTTTTTGAGAAAAGAGTGACGATTACTCGGACTGTTTGATGGAAGAATAAACTTCATGCGAAATGTCTCCCCATAGTTCTCTTTGGTACTTATAGTGTGATATTAGTTTGGGAGCCACCAATATAATTATAGAAAAATATACAATAGAAGGCTTATTTTTGTTTCTTTGTATAATAGCAAAGTACCTGAACGACCGAGCCTTCCTCGTGATTTTGCTACTTTACCATGTTTGCTATATACAATATTAGTGGAATGTAGTTTTCTCGAATGTTTTAGTTATATAGTGAGGACACGTGGGTTGGAACAAATTCATTTAAAATTCAGGTTTTGGTTTTGTGGAAAAATGCTCGGACACGTCGGTTTTTTTTTGCACTGTGGTTTTTGTGATGATAAACTCATTTATACAGGGTGGGTCAGAAATAAATTGTGACCATCAACTTCATTTTTTCAAATGGAAACATTTGTTTCTTATTTTATTTTTGAATTCTGCATTGAATTCTAAGTATTTTCATTGCACAATGGCCTATACCGAAAACAGTTATTAAAAAAATTACATTTCTTTCTAAAGTTAAAAAACAACGGTAAAAATAAGTGTTTGTTGGTTTGAAACTATCTATTTACTTCTGGTTTTTATGAATGAATGGAAATCCTTTTTTTAATGTTGGAGTTTTTAACACTTGTTTATTTCCATAGAAACTGTACTATAATTTTACTTCAAATAAGTAGTTGTTAAGTGCAGTTGCAAAGTTTCAAAGTATAGCGCATTTAACTGAAAAGCAGCGAATAGCAATTTTGACGATGGTGGGAATATGGGGACAGAACTCGAACACAAGCTGAAGTTTGTGAATTGTTTAATATGAATGAGACAATTACAAAACCAAACATCTTCCAGAAAATACATAATTAAATGTTTTGGGCGACATACAAGAAAATCCTAACAAACCCACTAGACAAATAGCCGCAGAACAGTCAATAAGTAAATATGTTCTAAAATGCTTGCATAGAAATAAATGTAACCCGTACAACGTTCATTTAGTTCAGGAACTTACTGAAGATGATTTGGACGGGAGAATAAAATTTTGCGAAATAACGATGGATAGATGCAATGCCAACACGCGTTTTTCAAGTCAGATAGTTTTTTCCGACGAGGCAACATTTTGTTTAAATGGTTCAGTAAACAGGCAAAATTTTCGATATTGGGTATCAGTTCACCTTTACCTTTGTACGCAAAGGAATAACACTCGAAGAGAGTATTCAATATCTCTGACAGGTGAAGTAATCTGAAAATTTGATCGTGACATTCTGTCTTAGGAGTTAAGGGAGAACAGCAATTACACGGAACGGCTCCAGATTCGGTCTTACATCTCGCGCCTTCAAATTTATTTTGATATGTTGCTGTTTTTTTCTTCAATTTTGAAATATATGTAATTTTTTTAATAACTGTTAATTTTCGGTATAGGACATTCAGAATTCAAAAATAAAATAAAAAACAAATGTTTTCATTTGAAAAAATGAAGTTGGTGGTCGCAGTTTATTTCTGGCCCAGCCTGTATAAATCACAAAAACCGCGGTCCAAAAACAAAAACCGACGGGTCACAACGTTTTTCCAAAAAAACAACACCTCAATGTAAAATATCCTAAGTTTTTCCAGAGTTGCATTTTTAGTAACCAGTTTAGTGTTTTATCGCGAATTGAATTGCGACATCCAGGAGTTTCAGGAATATGTAGCTCACAGACACTCCAAATCGGTAGTCGTACTGTGTGTAACGCCGTTTCACTGTGATTCTTAGGATAGAAATCACACGAAAAAATTCGTAGGTTTACTAATGAAGGTTCTCGACTAGAAACAATTTATTGACTTGCGTTCAATGGATTGAAAAAATCTCGAAAAGCTAGCTCACTTTAGTGTTGTTACAACACCGTCTTTCAAGACTATATTATACATGTTATAGAATATTCACTTATAGTGCTGTATATAAACTATTTAAGTATTCACATATTTCCATTGGGAGAGTGTCACACTAACACTAGTACATACTGTATTGTTATGTTCATATAGATAAATAAGTAGCACCTAAATAAAATATTGACCTAACATATCGCTGCCCTTCTAAATATTGTAATGTTTTAATTTACTCTTCGAGTTCTTGGATTTATTGAAAAACACAATCGAACTCATTATAATTTATTTCCACTATTTTAATTTATATTTATATTCACACAAATATTTATTCTGAACACCTGAGGTTTACTATACGGCCATATAATACTGAATGAATCCTTTCAATAGATCTCCGTATTTATATATTTTTTCACGGAATCCTCTAGACGATTGGTCGAACATTTGATGAAATTCTCGGGTTGCCAGACCAATTGCATTCACAATTCCACAACATATCTGGTTAATGATGGTTTCACAAAATATCGGATGAATTCTCGTCACAATATAATTGTGTACATTGTTATGCCAAAATAATACCCTATGAAAAATTAATAATCAAATAATTTTTTTCAAATAATATTTATATTCCTAGTTACTCTAATTAATTTGTTAAAATATAACACATTTCAGACAACTTAAATTTTAAGGAGTACGCGGCAGTAATATCGAATAACAAATTCCTATCTATTTGCCTGAGAAGTTTTCACAAAGTTGTTAAAACTTAACAACTTAAAACTTTAGTTCTAATTTTAGCAAATTCCGACATGACAGATATGTGAGCTTTAAAGAAGATTTAGTTATTATTTAATTTAATTTTATAAATCGAACCTTTCTCCTACTCTCGAAATAAGAGTAATGCAATTTTCCCGGTAAAATTCATATGGTAGTTAGTTTTACGGCGTCTTTATTACGAGCCCCAAAACCGATAACAGGATAATAAAGGAATTGGTAGCCTTCCTCATACATAAAATAAGCCTTGTGTGAATGGGAAGATCCATTATAGATGGAATAATAAGTCATTTTCAGATCTTATTATGGGTTAATTGCATAGAATATAATTCTTTTGATGAGTTTCTGATGTAAACTTATCTATTTCAAAACCAAAAGTTTGAAGTATTTATTTATTTTTTGGGAAAAAAAGTGTGGGAATGTAAGTACAGACAGAACATTATTTTGCTACTGTCATACATACAAAGCGGTAGGAATAGATACAAAATTTAAAAAAATATATATTGAAATTTGTAATGACACATAAAGCAGGGCGTTAGAAAAGTTACGAAACCCCTCAATAACTCGAAAAGTGAACCTCGTACAATCAAATGTTGGAAATAAAATTTGTGGGATTTATCCCTGGTTATCAGGTGCCAACCACAGATTTGACCTTCAAGGTCATTTCAAAATCAAGGTAATTTTTTAAATAGAAATCCATTTTTACTATTAGACAGGGAAAAGTCACAGAATTGTATGTCAAAGCATGACTCTGAAATAACTTGCAAGATCATGGCCAAGGTAACGGTTAAGGTCAAGGTTAAAATAACTTTGTTATCAGATGTTCCCTATTCTACCCTATAAGTTATGTTCTAAAATTTTAACTGCAAGGGGCTTGTTTTAGATTTTTGTATACAGGGTGTTTCAAAAATAGTGTTTCAAACTTCTGCTTTATATAGAACTCATTAAAATAAGCCGAAAAGTCCCTGTTTAACGCTCTAAAGCGCACCCTTAGAAATTTATATGTCCTTAACAGGAATCAAACAAAACTGTTTTTTTTCTCTGTTATTGAGCCTATAAACGGTCGAAAATAAATATGGGTCTTACATAACTTCTTACGCTAAATAATATGTGCTACCCCGTTTTTCGACATGCAAATCATAAGCTTCCTATTTAGATTGGTGAAGGATGTTTTCGGCCAGAATTTTTTTTGTTTAATTTTTGTTACATTTTTTTCTACAGATCTGTAAAATCGTAACAATTTTGATGTCTAAATATTATTTTCGTCCAAACCGATATTTACAATGGTTTTCGAGTAAATTTAAGTTGCAATAAGGCTTAACAGTTTAAGTTATTGATAAACTTTCAATTGAGCGGTGTTTTTTACTAGAGATGGGCAAGACTGCTACTTTTAAATAACAGTTGTTATTGCTATTGTTAAATGCAAATAACAACTGAAAATAACAGATAACAGTTATATTTATTTCACGTGTAAAAATGCTGTCGCCATTTCTTATAGAGAAACAAAAAATATTGTGTAGGTATTAATGAAGCAGAAATCTTCTCGTTTAGTATTTCGTAGAAATTCATTGCTCTTTTATTTATAAATTAATAATAAATAAAAGAGCAATGAATTTGAGATTAATGTTAAACGGGGAAGTACAGAACCAATGAATTAATTACAGTAAACAAACTACTTATTTGGTTTGGGTAGTACATATACAGTGTTGTTATGGACATATATATTTATTTCTGGCATTATTCTCAATTATATTTTGCAAGAAGCTTTTCTCAAAAATTGAAAACTCATATCGTGTCATAGAAGTTGATTATCTGTTGATAAAGTACAAAAAATATTTATGTTCTTTAACTGAATCTTATTATGGGGGGGGGTTACGTATAAAATTTACTTTTTGCTACTAAATATTAAGAAATTACGTTTAACGAGCTTATTTACTATAGTGTTTTCATTAACCGACTTCAAAAAGAATCAGGTTCTCATTCGTCTGTATTTATGTTTTTTTTTATGTTTGTTCACCGATTACTCCGAAACGGCTCGAGGAATTTCGACCATTTTACTGGATCCTGTTTGGGGAATAGCGAAGTGGTCCCATATTTTTTTCATTAAAATAGCTTTTACCGTTTCTTAGAAAATGGGGAAAAACTATTGTTACGTATTCTCAAATACTCTATGCCTTGGTGGAGGAGCCGGTATTATGATAAAATTTGAAAAATTTTATTCGGAACGTGGGACAATTTGAAAAGAAATTGGATTGGTTCCGTGATATCTCAAAGTAGAAATAATCTAATACTATAATACGAACAAGGTTTGTTTATATATATATATATATATATATATATATATATATATACAAACATTGCTCGTATTATAGTATTAGATAAAAGCCCTGTCTGTACTATCAGGACGCTATGTTCCCGCATTGATAATAATTTACATAAAATGTATTTTGGATTTTCTTGGTTATTGAGCCTATAAACGGTCGTTTGTTATATATATATATATATATATATATATATATATACAAACATTGCTCGCATTATAGTATTAGATAAAAGCCCTGTCTGTATTATCAGGACGCTATGTTCCCGCATTGATAATAATTTACATAAAATGTATTTTGGATTTTCTTGGTTATTGAGCCTATAAACTATAATGGTATTAGTATATAATAGTAGTATTTACACCCTGTATGCTCTATTAAAATAAAGACAGGCGGGTTTTATCGTTTTGCGAAAATTCAGTTATCCGATAGGGGGCAAGAAGGGTATTTTCGAAAAAATATTTACGGCTTCTAAAGAACCAAAATGCGTGTCCGAATTACGATATCATTTGTCTAAATTAATAGGGATGTGAAAATTTGCGAAATTTTTTTTATTAAATGTGGGGATAGAATTTAGCAATTTTTAGGAATCAAAAAATGATGCAGGCCTGATACTTAGTGTATGTGCTCTTCTATTAGATGTTGTGAGGACTATTTATTCATTGCATAAGAATTGATAAATTGAATAATTTCTTTGAATGAATAGGCATTATTCTTCGCTATGCCAATATTGAATTTATGGGGAGGGACTGAAAAAACTGTAAATCGGAAATACAAAACATGTTAAGTCACAAAGATTTATAAAAGCGACATAAATTACTAAAAATGAAGAAAATAGCATAAACCTCGAAGTGTTAAAAATATTAAATCATCACAGAAAGGTAATAAAGTGCACAAATTATTCTGTCAAAAGTCAAAATGAGGGAAATAATCAAAAAAGCCAAAACTAACAGAAATAACTAAAATTTTTAACGTCACCGTAAATGTGAAAAGAGTCTAAAATCCCAAAATGTCAAAAATGATAAAATTGTTAAAAATGACAAAAATGCCAAAAGCGCCAGAAATATCAAAAATGTAAAAAATGTCAAAATTTGAAAAATATTAAAAAATATCACAAATGTTAAAAACGTCAAAAATGTCAAAATGTTCAAAAATGACAAAAAGTTTAAATTGTGCAAAAGCGTCAAAATTAGCAAAATAAATGCTTGAAATACGCCGATTTATCTAGCCCGTGTGAAGCCGGAACGGGTCAGCTAGTAATTAATAAAAACAACAGACATTAAAAGTAAAAGTTAGTTTAGGGTGTGATTAAAACCTATATAAAAGGCCTAAAAATCAAAGTTATATCGACAACTATTAACAAATTTCTGAAACTTATAAGACATAAGTTAATAACTATTGATTAGATAACTAATAATAACAGAAACCTTTTTAAGCTCGACTATACTATGTAATAAAGTAATTGTAGTAGTCAATAATCATCTATATTAAACGCGTGGGTCAGTTGGATCGAGAAACTGAGAAAACATGTTGTACTACAAGTTTGCCATCATCATCTACTAATAAAATTGCCAGTGTTGGTATGATAATTGTAGAAAACTTGTTATAGACACAAATTTGGATATTAACTTCTAATATGAAGCTTGACAGAGCTATCTACTAATGAAAATTTGAAAATTATAATAAATAATAAGATATTCATTTATAGATATAATAAGTATATAGATATAGTTCAGTTGTTATTAGTTTCGAAAAGATTGTTGAGGAGGTCTGTAATTATATTGACTGTTCGTTGGGTTTTTCTCTCCTCAAAAATTTTTCCTGGAACAGACAAGTATTTAATAATTCTATATGCAGAACAAAGTGTAGTAAGGCAATTTCGTAAAATTGCTCTGATTACTGAAATGATCAACCAGTGTTCCTGTATACAAGTATACACTAAAAACAATTATATTAAAAACCAAACCAAATAACACAACTCAAAATACAAAAAATTGCATTTATAAAATCCCTTGTGAATGTAATAAATTCTATATTGGAGAAACCTCTAGACCTCTGAATGTTCGAATAAACGAACACAAAAATAACATATAAAAACGACAATTTGAAAAATCCAAAATTTATGAATATTCTTGGAACCTTGGTCATAAAATACAGTTTCAAAATTCAGTTATATTACACAAAGAAGAACACAAAACCAAAATAAAACTAAAAGAGTCTGCTTTAATTTTGTTAAATGAAAACGATTGTATCGCTACTACCTCCGTATAATTCAGTCGTTCCTGGTTGCCGATGTTTAAGGAAGAAATTGCTAAATTGCTACTGGTCATGTCCTTGTGAACAACCCAATATTGGGATAGTTCATAAAGTTTTTTCCTAGGTTTTCCCTTATGATTTAAATGGGATCACTGAATCAACAAAGTTCTTTTTTGGCGAATGCACTATCGCATAACAAAGTCGCACCTAGGAGGACCACATAAAATTCTGAAGATCTCCCTTTCAAATTCTTTTAATTTGAAAGAAACTTTATGATTGTATGATCTTTAGAAGCTTCTATGCTACCCTATATATTACAAATAAAATTCTCTTAGTTACGTCAGAAATCAAATAATACACATTGTAAAAATTTTAGTTTACATCTTAGAATTGTGCCTTTTTTATCCAAGTTTCTTAACTATTGACAACGGGGTCTGACCTAGACCCCGAAACGTTTGGAATATACAGCAATTTTCTTTAAACTGTGGTGTTATTTCCCAAGAAGTACTAAGACAGTGAAAAATATGCCACAAATATCATTCAGAAAACAACTTATAAAAACTGTTATCAAAAAAAAAAATAAATAACAAATTTATACCCAAAACGGAAATAAAATGTTGAGGTAGTTCTTCCTATACAACCAAGTCGTATCGCAGCTCGTTGAGCTCGGGGGCTACTGTGTACATTGCGGAATAAAAGTGTTGGTACAGAAGGTGCATAGTAGATAGATGAACCGGAAGTAAATGGTAGTTATGAAGAAAAAGAAGATACGGCAATGTCCATTGTAGATAATTCTAAACATTTAAATAATCTCTGACCTTCCGTTGACAAACTGTTTACAGAATTGTTATTATATATGTTTAAACACTTAGTTAAATTTTACTATTTAACTAATATATATTTAAAAATATCAACATATGTGTATTATTAATCGCAATGTATCATGTAGGGAGCGCGGGAGATCCTACCTTTTGTGATATTTGTAGGGGGTCCAAAAAGGCAAAGTTTAGTGTGACGTATTTTATGAACGGCCGCTATAATATAGTTGTTATTGTAATGTGGTTGCTCTGAATGCTCATTTTACTATTTGGTGGGTATGGATACTCAACGACTGCTTTGTGTTCAATTCTGATTATTTCTAAATGAATTAATTTTAGGGGAATCATTTCCAGCAATTATCGAATCTGTTAACATCAGAATTGTTGGTTATTGCTCACTCATATCATAATTACTAACACCTGTTTTAACTAACTCCAGTTAAAATTGGAGTATTAAAGCGATCATTGAAACAATATGATTCATATTTGCATTTTTGTCGCCGCCACTGATAACAAACATCGCCTGTTGGAGCGAACACCACATATAAATTTTGAAGATAACTTCTTTTTCAAATTCTCAAAACTTGAATGCAGCCTCATTAATATATATGAATTTTTTATGCTACCCTGTATATCTAAAATCAATAAATTTCTTTATATGACATTATACAGAGAGTCATTTAATGGAATAGTTATCTAATTGTAATGACAATTGATTGTACACATTTAGGTAACAACATCAATTTATTTTTAGTAATAAACCAATATTTATATATCAGTAACTGTTTTTATTTGATATTAATCTTTATAGAAACACAGGCAATATACCAAGTAAATGGAATGTCCCAATAACTATATCATTGTTTAAGAAGCAATGAGTGCATTTTCATATATTTACAATAATATCTTTTAAAGGAAGCGTTTTAAATTTATAAAAAATATGCACTTTTATTTTCCACAAATTTTTTATTTTATCTGCTTCATGATTCGCTTGCTTTTCATAAAAATATGTATTAGATTTTCTAATTAACATTAGAGTTTCATTTTACTAATACACTTTCAGGTAAGCCTTTTATAATCTACTGTCTGAATTTTACGCTCTGTAGATTGAAAGATAAAGGGGAAAGTAGGTCAAGTTTTAATTAATAAATTATTAAATCTTTTAGACAAATTATTTAAAAATACAAATAAAATATATTTTTTAAACTTCTAGATAGTGTAGGTTCTAAAGTGGGAATTAAGTCGATGTTTAATATTTTTGTTAATATCTATTAAACAAATGATTTAAAAATATGATATATTTGTAATTCACTTAATGAGCGTTTTATTTGATATACTACTTGAAGTGTTTGAAAATTTAATTTTTATTTTTCATTTGTTTCTATAATTTTTCCCCAAAATTAATATTGAAGTTTTCTAGTATTTCAAGTGATTCCCAGTATCCCTAATTATTTTCAAAATCTAAGGTATTATGGTTTCGGAAATAAAGCGGGAAATGAGATTTTTATATATTTTTTTTTGTTAATATATGATAAACAATTAATTTTATAAATATGAAAAATATATATTTGTATTCCTCATAATGAGCCCTTTTATTTGATGTATTGCATGATGCATTATTTTTTTTTATTTTCCGTTTAATTCCACAATTTAGCCCCCAAAATTAATATTAAGGATTTCTTCGTATTTTTCATGTAAACAAAAAATTTTAGATCTTATATTTTGGGGAATAAAGGGGAATAGGTAATTTTTTTATATTTTTGTTATTATATTTATTTAAAGAATATGAAAAAAATATATTTGCATTCGTCATAATGAGCCCTTTGATGTGATATATTACTTGATCCGTTAGAAACAACTTTAATTTTTTACTTTCCTTTTAATTCTATAATTTGCCCCCCAAAATCAATATTAGGGGTTTCTCCTTATGTTTCCAGTAAAGTTCAGGTGAGGCGCTATACCTCTATTTTTTTTTTCAAAATTTTGCAGCTTATCGTTTCGGAGATAAGGGGGGCGAATGGGTAATTTTTGTTATATTTTTGTTAATATATTTTAAATAAATTATTTTAAAAATTTGAAAAAAAATTATTTGTGTTCGTCATAATGAGCCCTTTCATTTGATATATAAAATTTTAATTTTATATTTTCCATTTAATTCTGTAATTTCTCCTTATTTTTTCCAGTAAAGTTCAGCCCAGACCCTATGTCAATATTTTTTTTCTAAACTTTTTATAGTTTCGGGGATCGGGGGGAACTGGGTAAATTTTGGTATATTTTCGTTAATATATTTTTAATTAATTTCTTATTAAATATGAAAATAATATATTTGTGTTTCTCAGAATGAGACCTTTCATTTGATGTATTACATGAGGCCTTTGAAAAAATTTTTACTTTTAAATTTACCCCTAAAATCAAATTTTTTTTTACAATATGTTAATGTGATCGGGTCACCAAACTATAAATTGATACCAAATTTCAACCTCTTCCGTCCAGTAATTTAGGAGAAAATGGCTGGGATGTGACACAGGCAGAAATCCGAAGTGTTATTATAAGTGTATCTGTATATTGTATATACGGAACCCTAAAAATTTACCCATTCCCCCCCCCCCTTACCTCCGAAACCATAAGCTGGAAAATTTTGAAAAAAAATGAAGGTATAGCCCCTCACTTGAAATTTACTGGAAAAATAAGGAGAAACCCCTAATATTTATTTTGGGGAACAAATTATAGAATTAAATGGAAAATTAAAATTAAAATTGCTTCTAACCCATCATGTTATATATTAAACGAAAGGGCGTATTATGACGAAAACAAATATATTTTTTTCATATTTTTAAAATAAATAAATTAAAATATATTAACAAAAATATAAAAAAAATTACACATCCCCCCCCTTTCTCCGAAACCATAAGCTGGAAAATTTTGAAAAAACAATGGAGGTATAGCTCCTCACCTGAACTTTACTGGAAAAAAAAGGAAAACCCCTAATATTTTTTTGGGGGGCAAATTATAGAATTAAATGGAAAATGTAAAATTAAAATTGTGTCTAACCCAGCATGTTATATATCAAATAAAAGGGCTCATGATGAAGAAAACAAATATATTTTTTCCATATTTATAAAATAAATTATTTAAAAGATATTAACAAAAATATAAAAAAAATTACCCATTCCCCCACTTATCTCCGAAATTACAAGCTGAAAAATTTTGAAAAACTGGAGGTATAGCCCCTCACATGAACTTTACTGGAAAAATAAGGAGAAACCCCTAATATTCATTTTGGGGGGCAAATTATAGAATTAAATGGAGAATAAAAAATTATAATTGTTTCTAACTGGTCATGTAATATATCAAATCATAGGGCTCATTATGACGAATACAAATATATTTTTTAAAATTTTTTAAAATGGATAATTTAAAATATATTAAAAAAATATTTAAAAAAAATTACCCATTCTCCCCGTTATTCCCCAAACTCTAAGACCTCATTTTTTTTTGTTTATAGGAAAAATATGAAAAAAAATCCCTTATTCTATTATTTGGCCCCCAACTAATAGAATTAAACGGAAAATAAATTTTTAGAAAACCCCCATAGTAATTTTAGGGACAAATTATACTGCAATATAGTTCGTGGGTTCAATTTAAAATTATAAAACTAATATTCACATTCACTTTTCTAGAAACTTTTATTTACATCGAATGTACAACAGCTGATTCAAATATCACAATAACAATCCCATATACGCTAGTCGTCGCGGTATATCTGAACTCTCCATCGTAGCTGCTTCCTTTATAAGCCAGCATAGAAAATTCTCGTAAAATCAATCATCACTCCTTCCGCTGCCGAGTCTTTTCGAGAACCTTTTTTTTTATCTCAAAGCGTTTGTTCTCGTACTGAAATGAAACAGGGTCGGCTTTGGGTAAATTTCGTAACACTGCCCCCCCCTTTAATTCTGATCGTCCCGATCAGAAACATCTTCTCCATGGTAGGGAGCGAGTCGATCTAAATGAACCACCTTCAATTTAGCCTTGGGGTTTCGACGGATCCGGTAGACGACGTCATTCAGCCTCTTGACCACCTCGTATGGACCATCCCAGGCGGGTGTAAGCTTTGGGGATTTACCCTTGCTCCGTTGGGGGTTGTACAGCCCGACTTTGTCCCTCTCCTGGAACCCGACTGAATTGGCCTTGAGGTCGTATCGCGTCTTCATCCGGTCACTGGTGGCCAACATCTGCGTTCGGGCTAATTCGTGTATTGCCAGCATGTTATGTCGGAGCTGGTCGGCATAATCGTCGATGTCTTGGGGAGGTTCTTCGGGGGAGCCAAATGCCAAATCGCAGGGTAATCGCAGCTCCTTTCCGAATAGGACCCTGGCTGGGGTCAGGCCTGTACTATTATGTATGGCAGACCGATATGCCAACAGGAATAGGCGAATATTTTCATCCCAATCATGCTGATTATTGCTGACAACCTTGGATAGGTGTTGTTCCAAGGTCCTGTTGAATCTTTCCACCATTTTGTCGGACTGTAGATGCAACGGTGTTGTTCTCGTTTTCCTGATCCCCAACATCGTACAGACCTTTTGGAATACATTCGATTCGAAGTTACGCCCCTGGTCTGAATGTAGTTCCATCGGGACGCCAAACCTGCTGAATAGTTGTTCTACTAGCACCGTCGCTACCGTGGTTGCCTCTTGGTTGGGTATCGCATATGCCTCAGGCCATTTGCTGAAGAAATCCATTGCGACCAGAATGTATTTGTTCCCCCTCTCAGTCCGGGTCTTCGGGCCCTTACTGGCGGCACAGGTGGCACATTTGCGACACCAAGCTCTGACGTCTTCGAAGTAATTCACCCAGTAGTACCGCTGGCGAACTTTGTCTAGGGTTTTATTCATGCCCAGGTGGCCTCCGGTAATTTCATCATGTACTTCAGTCAGGATAGCTGGTACCTTTTTCTTCGGAACTACCAGTTGGGACTTGATTTGTCGTCCATCAGCGCTTTCCCAAACTCGCTTGAGCATTCCATTGTCTACTCTTAGAGAGTCCCATTGAGCCCATAACGATTTCAGCACGCCGGAGTATCTACCTACCTCGTCCCATCGTGGCCTGGGTGCCCCTCTCGTTTTGAGTGACAAGATTGGTTCGATGTCTGGATCAGCCATTTGGTACTGGATGCACTGTTCCGTTGTCCAGTCTTCATTGGCCTGATCTCGGATCTGCCTGATGGAGATACCCTCTCGCTGTCTTCAGACAATGTCCGCATTCCGCTCTACACGGTCTTCTGGCATTATTGTGCAAACGGCCGGCACTGTGTTCCACCTTGAAGTCGTATTGCTGTAATTTCTCCATCCATCTGGCCAGTTGTCCTTCGGTGTCTTCATGTCCAGCAGCCATTTGAGTGCGGCATGATCTGTTCGGATTAAGAATTGACGACCATAGAGGTATTTGTGGAAATGGTCTACAGCCCTTATTATTGCAAGAAGTTCTTTTCTGGTGAAGCAATAATTTCTTTCCGGTTTCGAGAATCCACGGATGTAATACTCGATCACCCTCTCTTCGCCATCTTGCATCTGGGATAGGACGGCCCCCAAACCTGTGTTGCTGGCGTCGGTGTCTAAAATGAATTTGCCGGACTGTGTAGGAAAGGCTAGGATTGGGCTGGAACATAGTGCTGCCTTCAGTCGCCTGAATGATGTTTCGCAATGTTGATTCCAACGGAAGGTCTCTTTCTCAGTGGTCTGCCGATGTAGAGGCGCAGCAATGGTGGCAAATCCCTCAACAAATCGCCTGTAGTAGGAACATAGGCCCAAGAAGCTTCGGAGTTCATGCTTGTCTCTGGGGACTGGCCATTCACGGATGGCTTCTTTCTTGTCTTCGTTGGTGCGGATTCCTGACTCGGACACGACGTGGCCCAAAAACTCTACTTCTTTTTGAAACAAGGAGCACTTCTTCCGGTTGAGTCTCAGGTTGGCATTATTAATTCTGGAGAATACTTCGTCCAGGTTCTTCAGATGGCCGTCGAATGTCTGACCCATGACTAGAATGTCCTCGAGGTATACTAAGCACGTCCTCCATGTTAACCCGCTCAGTACATACTCCATTAGCCTCTCAAATGTAGCGGGTGCATTAAGATCAGTAAAGGTAGCACCGCCATTTTACAGAAACTCAAATTAAAACATATGGGAATTACGAGCTATTTAGGAGCTCTTGATTTTTACCTAAATTGATTTTTGAGCTCAATATTTACTATGGAAAAAGAGGAAAAAACTATTGGCGGTGCCAACTTTACGTAAAGTTAGCACCGCCATCTCAGAAAAACAAACAAAAAAAATTTGTGAGGCGTCTCAAATTAGGAGCTATTACGAGCTTTTAATTGACTTATTGAACGTCAACCCCTAAATTTGTCGAAGGAGCAAAAACCACCCCCGAAAAAATATTGAATTTTAATTTTAAATTTAAAATCTATTAAAATTATCTACGATTTACGAGCTCTTTCCCGGTGTAATGCACATAAAAATCTAAAAATGTCTAAGGGGTGAAAACAACCCCCAAAGTATGCAGTTTTTTTATGATTATTAAATTTTGATTAATACCAGCATGATCTACAATTTACGAGCTTTCCAACGGTATATTACACGACAACATTCAAATTACTGGAAGGGGTGCAAACCACCCCCAAATTATGCAGTTTTTTCAAATTTTATGATTTAGAAATTTTCAAAAATACCAGCATGATCTACGATTTACGAGCTTTCCAACGGTATATTACACGACAACATTCAAATTACTGGAAGGGATGCAAACCACCCCTCAATTATGAAGTTTTTTCAAATTTTATGATTTATAAATTATATAAAATACTAGCATGATCTACGATTTTCGAGCTTTCCAACGGTATATTACATGACAACATAGGGGTGCAAACCACCCCCCCCCCATTATGCAGTTATTTCAAATTTTATGATTTATAAATTTTGAAAAATACCAACATGATCTACGATTTACGAGCTTTCCAACGGTATATTACACGACTACATTCAAATTACTGGAAGGGGTGCAAACCACCCTCCAATTATGCAGTTTTTTCAAATTTTATGATTTATAAATTTTAAAAAATACCAGCATAATCTACGATTTACGAGCTTTCCAGCGGTATGTTACACGACCACATTCAAATTACTGGGAGAGGTTCAAACAACCCACTAAATTTACCAGTTATTCCAAATTATGTATTTTTTTCATTTCAAAAACTGCCGGCCTCATCTACGATTTACGAGCTTTTCAACGGGATCTTATACGTTTGCATTCAAGATTTTGGAAGGGATGCAAGCTACCTCTCCCCCCAATTATGCAGTGTTTTCAAATTATATGATTTATAAATTTTGAAGAATATCAACATGATCTACGATTTACGAGCTTTGCAACGGTATATTACACGACTACATTCAAATTACTCAAAGGATACTTCAAGGATATATAACAGTATTTTTTTCAAATTTGTAGTTCTTAAATTTAGAAAACTAGCAACATAAATTATGATTTAGTACTTCTTCAATGATACATTGCAAGACCACTTCAAAATCACCTGAAAGGTGCAAGTAACTACCTAAATGACTAATTATTTCAAACTCTCAGAGTTTTGAAATGGATGAAAATATTAAATATTATCCTTACTACGGCAAAGGTTTAGAAATCTAGATTTTACAAATTTTGGAAATGGTGTAAGGTGTAATTATCTACCATGTATAAGGTTTCCAACAATATGTCAAAAAACGACTACTGTTGGTAGTCATTGTTCGGAGAAATAATTGTATTATGAATTATGATCTTTTAATTAATCTAACGAAAAATTGTAACCATCTTTATGGACCACGTGTTGTTACCGTTTCTTCTGGTTTTGTATTCAACTCGCTTCTTCTTCAAAATCTGTTGCTTGAGGTTTTAATAATTACCTCAAAGATTTTTGTTTCTAATTAACATATTAAAACAGTTGTTTCAAATAGAAATAGCAATATTTTTATGTATTACGAAATGCACAGATTAATTCCAGTACGCATTTTTCAACCAACCTTCGCCAAAGGAGTCATAACAACGTTCAGTAAATATAAGTCAAATAATATTCTTATTTTTGTCTAACCTTTACCATTTGAAAATGGGCTGAATCTGTAATATATACAAGAAATATAAAACAGGAGTTTGGTATCTGAGAGGGCAATGTATTTCGTTCTTATTCTTTCAACTATTATTTTTGTACCCAGAATAATCCAATTATTCATAGCAAACCAAAAATACAAATAGGAAGACATAAAAGATCAAAAGTACTTGAATGAATTAAACAAATGTGTTGTCTCGCCATCTAGGTGCCAATATTCCTACCTGTAACTAATAAACTAACTAACTAAATAATTTCCATAGATGGACGATTTCACATTTGAAATTACTGGTTAATGTTATAAAATATATTAGATTTTTTTGTTAAAATGTTTATTGATAATAAATATATAAATAACTACTTCAATATACCTACTTATTGAGAGAATTTCAACGTACTTGAATTTCAAAAAGAAATGTTCCTAAATCAAATGATAGCGATTAATTGTATAATGAAGTATATTATATATGAGTTTGAACGTAAAGGATGAGTACAGAGTGGCGTATATTACTTATGTGATTCAAGAATTTAAGTAACCCCTGCAATAGAAAATACCACATTACGAATTTTTTACTGCTTTAATAAAATATATTGCCTCGACTAGAACCAGTGGCACCAATCAAATATTAGATAACAATTATCAGAGAACTGTTTTCAATATATTCACATAATCAGTGTATTCAAATTTATTTTTTCATGCTACAGAAAAGGCCATTACAAACAGCGAAAAGAAGGCTTTTTCGAATGTTTCATCAAAATCTAAAATGAAAATTCTTTAATAGGCCAAAAAATAACGTTCTAAATTTACATATTTGAAAATGGACTAAAATAATTATGCAAAAATATTGGGGATGGACTAATAAGATGGTAATATCTTTTTCATTACTGAGTATCCTTATTGGCAAAACTACATTACTGGTGTACAAACCGCATAATGAATGAATTAATTGAGAAACAATATTTTGTGAGTTAATCCAGCACTGAAAAAAATTTAGTTTTCATGAAGATCAAGTTCTTGTTTTTTTCTTAAGTATAGGAACTTACAATCTTATTATAATTTGAAAAAAACCGCACAATTGGGGGTTGGTTTGTACCCGTTCCAGTAATTTGAATGTAGTCGTGTAATATACCGTTGGAAAGCTCATAAATCATGCTGGTATTTTTCAAACTTTATAAATCATAAAATTTGAAAAAACTGCATAATTGGGGGGTGGTTTGCAGCCCTTCCAGTAATTCAAATGTTGTCGTGTAATATACCGTTGGAAAGCTCGTAAATCGTAGATCATACTGATATTTTTCAAAATTTATATATCATAAAATTTGAAAAAACTGCATAATTGGGGGGAGGGGGGTTTGCACCCCTTCCAGTAATTTGTATGTTGTTGTGTAATATATCGTTGGAAAGCTCGTAAATCGTAGATCATGCTGGTATTTTTTAAAATTTATAAATCATAAAATTTGAAAAAAAACTGCATAATTGGGGGGTGGTTTTCACCCCTTCCAGTAATTTGAATGTAGTCGTGTAATATACCGTTGGAAAGCTCGAAAATCGTAGATCATGCTAGTATTTTTGAAAATTTATAAATCATAAAATTTGAAAAAACTGCATAATTTGGGGGTGGTTTGCACCCCTTCCAGTAATCTGAATGTTGTCGTGTAATATACCGTTGGAAAGCTCCTAAATCATAGATCATGCTGGTATTTTTAAAAATTCGAAAAAACTGCATACTTGGGGGGTTGTTTTTACCCCTTAGACATTTTTAGATGTTTATGTGCATTATACCAGGAAAGAACCCGTAAATCGTATATAATTTTAATAGATTTTAAGTTTAAAATTAAAATTCAATATTTTTTCGGGGGTGGTTTTTGCCCCTTAGACAAATTTAGGGGTTGACGTTCAATACGTCAATTAAAAGCTGGTAAATAGCTCCTAATTTGAGACGCCTCACATAATTTTTTTGTTTGTTTTTCTGAGATGGCGGTGCTAACTTTACGTAAAGTAGTTATAGTATATATATAGTTTTTTGCACTTTTTCCATAGTAAATATTGAGCTCAAAAATCAATTAAAGTAAAAACCAAGAGCTCCTAAATAGCTGGTAATTCCCATATGTTTTAATTTCAGTTTCTGTAAAATGGCGGTGCTAACTTTACTGACCTGGTGCATTACATAACCCAAAGGGCATGCCCGTGAACTGAAACAGTCCTTTACTGGTGGAGAACGCTGTGTTTTCTCTGTCGTTTGCGTGTAGACCAACCTGCTAATATCCACTTTTTAGGTCTAGTGTGGAGAACCAACGGGAGCCTGCTCGTGTGGTCAAAGTGTCATCGATTCGGGGTAGTGGATAGCTGTCTTTCTTCGTGACGTCATTCAGCTTCCTGTACTCCACACAAAATCGGGTGGTTCCATCCTTCTTTTTAACCAGCACGACAGGAGCAGACCATGAGCTGATGTATGGCTCAATAACTCCATTTTCTAACATGGACTCCATGTTTTCCTCGAGTGCCTGTTGCTGCCCCAATGGTAGTCGTCTAGGTGGTATTCTGATGGTTTGAGCCTTTCCGGTATGTATTTGATGCTGGATGATGTTGGTGCGACCGGTGGTTCCATCTTGACTGTTAAAAATTTGCCAGTGCTTTGTGATAAATTGTTTGGCTTTCTTCTGGTTCTCTAGTGTCAGGTGTGTCAAATGGTCAGCAAACTGTTGTAGGAACTCTTTACTGGGCCCTGTCTCCTTCACCGACGTCTGGTACTCTTCTTCGCAATTGATGATGGTCTCTACTGGCTCGAAACAAGCTATCTCTTGACCATTGGCAATTCTAATGTCGTTGTTGCACAGATTCAGGACCCTGATTGGTATATCTTGTCCGGTTTTAACTATAACCCGTCCAACTAAGTAGTTATGAGTTGAGTGTACGGGCTCCACCATTCCAACGCAGCTCCCAGGATTGCTGTCTAGCTGCCCATGAATAATCTTTTCCGTTCGACCGGGAATTCTAGCTGAAGACTTTGCCACAATTTTTATGGAGGTGACTGAACTGTTGACGGGCCGTGTCAATACAAATTCCTCATTTAGGAACCGAAGAACATCGTATCTCGGGTCGAACATAAATCCATCCTCAATATTCGCTACCAGGACCGTATGCCGGATCATGTTGTCCCGTATCTGTAGCACGACATCTGCCTCACCCTGTATTGACATGGACTCGCCGGTGACTGTTCTGAGCTGGATGTTATTGGTAACTGGCTGAATCTCTGATGCTCTCAAAACCCTGGACTTGGCAATGGACACAGCGGCGCCGGTGTCGATGGCGATGGTAACTGCTCGCCCATTGGTGGTGCCTCTGATGACTAGGCTGCCGCTATCTCGGCAAAATCCCCGGATGGATAACGTTTTGGGGGCTGATGGAGGGACATTCAGCATTCGCCCCCCTATGCTGACTGACTGACGGTCCCTGGACATGTGGCTGTTTTGTTGGTTACCCCTGGTCGGTGATCGTTCAGGTGGCCTCACGCGACAGTCACGTTGGAAATGTCCTGTCCGTCCGCAGCAGTAACATGCCCCTCTGGTGCCAGTTCTTTGTGACCGTTCGAATATTTTGTTCAGGCCAGCCAGCAGCGCTTGAAATGGTGACTCTGACTCTTCCTGGTTGAAGGAAACTGCTCGGACCCTCAGCTTGGACATGTTCATGACGGCCTCTACTTCCAAAGCCCGAAGTAGAGCTTCACTGCTCTTCTTGACGCCACTCAGTCTTAAATTTCTTTGAACTTCCACATCTCTGATGCCGTTTATGAAACTCTGTGTGGCCAATTGGTCTTTCGTTTCCTCTGGCAGATCTGGTTAGGACAAGTGAACTAACCGTCTAATCTCTGCTTCGAACTCTTGGAGGCTTTCACCGGATTTTTGCGTTTTCCCACTCAGTTGGACTTGGTATACCTGGCTCAAGGATTGATTGTCGTAACGTTTGTCCAGAATGGCGATGATCTTGTCGAAATTGGCCTGATCATCGACTGGAATGCTTTCGAGGAGTTCTAGGGCCGGACCTCTTAACGAAATTACCAGAGAGTTAGATTTTTCTTGATTATCCCATCCATTAGCTGTAGCCACTGCCTCAAATTGCCGTTTATACATGGGCCAAGATGAACTGCCGTCGAATGTGGTTGGTTTACTAAAGGAACCTTTGGTACTCACCGTGTGCTGGTATTTTCCTCGCTGTAAGTCCTGTTGCATTTTTTTGATTTCCTTGTTTTGGATGGCACTGATTTCAACTTTTACCTGACTTTGGATGGAATCGAGTTCATCTACTTTGGTTTCAAGGGTGTCCACCGTATTTTTTATGGTCTTAATGTCATCATTTATTTTTTTTATGTCTGACTCAACTATTTGCATTCTGTCATTAACTGTTTCATTATGTTTCATTAACTTGTGCTACTATCTGCATTAATTGTTCAAATTGCAGTTGTCTTTTCTCTTCAGTTTCGTGTCGTCTTAATTCAATTTGATCTTGTTTCTCTTCAAATACTTTAAAATCATTTATTCGTTTTTCTTCTAGTAATTTCAACTCATTTTGTCGTTTTAATTCAATGTGATCTTGTTTTTGTTCATATTTCGAGAACAATACTTCCAATGAATTTTGTTGTTTTTCTTCCATCGTGGAAACAAGATTTGTTGTTTTTTCATCAAAGGATTTCACTAACCTTTGTTGAATTTCTTCTTGATGTTGTTTCTACTTCTTGTCACGTTTTTCTAGAGTCTGGGCTATTTTTTCGTCTAGTCCCTCGGTAACCTGCTTGACTATTTTTTGGCAGTTTCGTCCATTTTTTCCATGTTCTGTGTTTCCATAAATAAAATTACGATTTTAACTGCACTTAATCCTTTACTTCTGATCACCAAATTGCAATATAGTCCCTGGGTTCAATTTAAAATTATAAAACTAATAGTCACATTCACTTTTATAGAAACTTTTATTTACATCGAATGTACAACAGCTGATTCAAATATCACAATAACAATCCCATATACGCTAGTCGTTGCGGTATATCTGAACTCTCCATCGCAGCTGCTTCCTTTAAAAGCCAGCATAGAAAATTCTCGTAAAATCAATCATCACTCCTTCCGCTGCTGAGTCTTTTCGAGAACCGTTTTTTTTTATCTCAAAGCGTTTGTTGTCGTACTGAAATGAAACAGGGTCGGCTTTGGGTAAATTTCGTAACAATACAATTAAATGGAAAATAAAGATTCAATTTTCAAACACATCATGTAATATATCAGATAAAAGGCTCATTATGTGAATTACAAATATATCATATTTTTAAATCATTTGTATAAAAGATATTAACAAAAATATTAAACATCGAATGAATTACCACTTTAGAAACTACACTATTTAAATTTTGAAAAATATATTTTATTTATATTTTAAAATAATTTGAATAACAGATTTAATAATTTATAATTTTAACTTTGACCTATTTTGCCCTTTTTCTTCCAATCAACAGGGCCTCAAAACTCAGACAGTAGATTATAAAAGTCTTCTCTGAAAGTTTATTAGTAAAATAAAACTCTAATGTTACTTTTTGGGGGCAAAATTAGAAAATTAAATACATATGTATTGTGATAAAAATCAAGCGAATCCTAAATCAGATAAAATAAAAAGTCTGTGTGTGGAAAATGAAAGTGTATACTTTTTATAAATCTAAAACGCTTCCTTTAAAAGATATTAGAACAAATATAAGAAAATGCACTCATTCCCTGCTTGTCTGAAACTGGAATATTCGAATCTTGAAAGTGATACGGAACCCTAAGTACGCGAGTCCAACTCGCACTTGACCAAATTATCTTATATATTTTTTAATATCTTTTAATTAATTTATTTTAAAAATATGAAGAAAATATATTTGTTTTCGTCGTAATGAGCCCTTTCATTTGATATATAACATGATGGGTTAGAAACAATTTTAATTTTATATTTTCCATTTAATTCTGTAATTTGCCCTCCAAAATTAAAAGTAGAGGTTTTTCCTTATTTTTCCAGTAAACTTCAGGTCAGAACCTATAAATCTATTTTTTTTTTCAAAACTTTACTTTTTATTCACTTTCACTTTTCTAGAACATTATTGACATTAAAACAGATGATTTAAATAACAATTGGATATACCCTCGTCGTCACTGTTTTACTGAACTCTCCATCGTAGCTGCTTCCTTTATAAGCCAGCATAGAAAATTCTCGTAAAGTCAATCATCACTCCTTCCGCTGCTGAGTGTTTTCCAGAACCGTTTTTTTATCTCAAAGCGTTTGTTGTCGTACTGAAATGAAACAGGGTCAGCTTTGGGTAAATTTCGTAAGACTGCCCCCCTTTAATTCTGATCGTCCCGATCAGAAACATCCTCTCCATGGTAGGGAGCGAGTCAATCTAAATGAACCACCTTCAATTTAGCCTTGGGGTTTCGACGGATCCGGTAGACGACGTCATTCAGCCTCTTGACCATCTCGTATGGACCATCCCAGGCGGGTGTAAGCTTTGGGGATTTACCCTTGCTCCGTTGGGGGTTGTACAGCCAGACTTTGTCCCTCTCCTGGAACCCGACTGAATTGGCCTTGAGGTCGTATCGCGTCTTCATCCGGTCACTGGTGGCCAACATCTGCGTTCGGGCTAATTCGTGTATTGCCAGCATGTTATGTCGGAGCTGGTCGGCATAATCGTCGATGTCTTGGGGAGGTTCTTCGGGGGAGCCAAATGCAAAATCGCAGGGTAATCGCTGCTCCTTTCCGAATAGGACCCTGGCTGGGGTCAGGCCTGTACTATTATGTACGGCAGAGCGATATGCCAACAGGAATAGGGGAATATGCTCATCCCAATAACGTTGGTTATTGCTGACGACCTTGGATAGGTGTTGTTCCAAGGTCCTGTTGAATCTTTCCACCATTCCGTCTGACTGTGGGTGTAATGGTGTTGTTCTCGTTTTCCTGATCTCCAACATCGTGCAGACCTTCTGGAATACATTCGATTCGAAGTTACGCCCCTGGTCTGAATGTAGTTCCATCGGGACGCCAAACCTGCTAAATAGTTGTTCTACTAGCACCGTCGCTACCGTGGTTGCCTCTTGGTTGGGTATCGCATATGCCTCAGGCCATTTGCTGAAGTAATCTATTGCGACTAGAATGTATTTGTTCCCCCTCTCAGACTCGGGAAACGGACCTGCGACATCGATGGCAATTTTCTCTCAAATGGGACGCCCACATTGTATTGCTGCATTCTGCCCTTGGTCCGGGTCTTCGGACCTTTACTGGCTGCACAGGTGGCACATTTGCGGCACCAAGCTCTGACGTCTTCGAAGTAATTCACCCAGTAGTACCGCTGGCGAACTTTGTCAAGGGTTTTATTCATGCCCAGGTGGCCTCCGGTAATCCCATCATGTACTTCGGTCAGGATTGCTGGTACCTTACTCTTCGGATCTACCAGTTGGGACTTGGTTTCTCGTCCATTAGCGCCTTCCCAAGCTCGCTTGAGCATTCCATTGTCTACTCTTAGAGAGTCCCATTGAGCCCATAACGATTTCAGCACGCCTGAGTATCTAGCTACCTCGTCCCATCGTGGCCTGGGTGCCCCTCTCATTTTGAGTGACAAGATTGGTTCGATGTATGGATCAGCCATTTGATCCTGGATGCACCGTTCCGTTGTCCAGTCTTCATTGGCCTGCACTCGGATCTGCCTGATGGAGATACCCTCTCGCTGTTCCGTCTTCAGACAATGCTTGCATTCCGCTCTACAGTGTCTTCTGGATAGGGCATCGGCATTATTGTGCAAACGGCCGGCACGGTGTTCCACCTTGAAGATGTATTGCTGTAATTTCTCTATCCATCTGGCCCGTTGTCCTTCCGGTGTCTTCATGTCCAGCAGCCATTTGAGTGCGGCATGATCTGTTCGGGTTAAGAAATGACGACCATAGAGGTATTTGTGGAAATGGTCTACAGCCCTTATTATTGCAAGAAGTTCTTTTCTGGTGACGCAATAATTTCTTTCCGGTTTCGAGAATCCACGGCTGTAATACTCGATCACTCTCTCTTCACCATCTTGCACCTGGGATAGGACGGCCCCCAAACCTGTGTTGCTGGCGTCGGTGTCTAAGATGAACTTGCCGGACTGTGTAGGAAAGGCTAGGATTGGACTGGAACATACTGCTGCCTTCAGTCGCCTGAATGATGTTTCGCAATCTTGATTCCAATGGAAGGTCTCTTTCTCAGTGGTCTGCCGATGTAGAGGCACAGCAATGGTGGCAAATCCCTCAACAAATCGCCTGTAGTAGGAACAGAGTCCCAAGAAGCTTCGGAGTTCATGCTTGTCTCTGGGGACTGGCCAATCACGGATGGCTTCTATCTTGTCTTCGTTGGTGCGGATTCCTGACTCGGACACGACGTGGCCCAAAAACTCTACTTCTTTTTGGAACATGGAGCAATTCTTCGGGTTGAGTCTCAGGTTGGCATTATTAATTCTGAAGAATACTTCGTCCAGGTTTTTCAGATGATTGTCGAATGTCTGACCCATGACTAGAATGTCGTCGAGGTATACTAAGCACGTCCTCCATGTTAACCCGCTCAGTACAAACTCCATTAGACTCTCAAATGTAGCGGGTGCATTACATAACCCAAAGGGCATGACCGTGAACTGAAACAGCCCTTTACTGGTGGAGAACGCTGTCTTCTCTCTGTCGTTTGCGTGTAGACCAACCTGCCAATATCCACTTTTCAGGTCTAGTGTGGAGAACCAACGGGAGCTGCTAGTGTGGTCAAAGTATCATCGATTCGGGGTAGTGGATAGCTTTTCTTTTCTTTGTGACGTCATTCAGCTTTCTGTAATCCACACAAAATCGGGTGGTTCCATCCTTCTTTTTAACTAGCACGACGGGAGCAGACCATGGGCTGATGGATGGCTCAAAAACTCCACTCTGTAACATGGACTCGATGTTCTCCTCGACTGCCTGTTGTTGGTCCAATGGTAGTCGTCTAGGTGGTGTTCTGATGGGTTAAGCCTTTCCAGTATCTATTTGATGCTGTATGCTGTTGGTGCGGCCGGTGGTTCCATCTTGACTTAAAAATTTGCCAGTGCTTTGTGATAAATTGCTTGGCTTTCTTCTGGTTCTCTGGTATCAGGTGTGTCAAATGGTCAGCAAACTGTTGTAGGAACTCTTTACTGGGCCCTGTCTCCGTCACCGACGTCTGGTACTCTTCTTCGCAATTGATGATGGTCTCTACTGGCTCGAAACAAGCTATCTCTTGACCATTGGCACTTCTGATGTCGTTGTTGGACAAATTCAGAACTCTGATTGGTATATCTCGTCCGGTTTTAACTATATCCCGTCCAACTAAGTAGTCATGAGTTGAGTGTACGGGCTCCACCATTCCAACGCAGCTCCCAGGATTGCTGTCTAGCTGCCCATTAATAATCTGTTCCGTTCGACCGGGAATTCTAGCTGAAGACTTTGACACAATTTTTATGGGGGTGACTGATGTGTTGACGGGCCGTGTCAATACAAATTCCTCATTTATGAACCGAAGAACATCATATCTCGGGTCGAACATAAATCCATGCTGGCTATTTAGGTCCATTCCCAGTATAAAGTCGTCCTCAATATTCGCTACCAGGACCCTATGCCGGATCATGTTGTCCCCAATCTGTAGGACGACATCTGCCTCACCCTGTATTGAGATGGATTCGCCGGTGACTGTTCTGAGCTGGATGTTATTGGTAACTGGCCGAATTTCTGATGCTCTCAAGACCCTGGACTTGGCAATGGACACAGCGGCGCCGGTATCGATGGTGATGGTAACTGCTCGCCCATTGATGGTGTCTCTGATGACTAGGCTGCCGCTATCTCGGCAAAATCCCCGGATGGATACTGTCCTGGGGACTGGTGGAAGGTGAGTCAGCATTCGCCCCCTTATGCTGACTGGTTGGAGTTTCCCTGGTTGGTAAGGTCGGTTTGTTGGCTACCCCTGGTTGGTGATCGTTCCGGTAGCCTTACTCGGCACTCACGTTGGAAGTGTCCTGTCCGTCCGCAGCGGTAACATGCCCCTCTGGTGCCAGTTCTTTGTGACCGTTCTAATATTTTGTTCAGACCAGCCAGCAGCGCTTGAAATGGTGACTCTGACTCTTCCTGGTTGAAGGAAACTGCTCGGATCCTCGGCTTGGACATGTTCATGACGGCCTCTACTTCCAAAGCCCGAAGTAGAGCTTCATTACTTTTCTTGAAGCCACTTAGTCTTAGATTTCGTTGTACTTCCACATCACTGATGCCGTTTATGAAACTCTGTGTGGCCAACTGGTCTTTCGTTTCCTCTAACAGGTCTGGGTAGGACAAGTGAACTAACCGTCTAATCTCTGCTTCGAATTCTTGGAGGCTTTCACCGGATTTTTGCGTTTTCCCACTGAGTTGGACTTGGTATACCTGGCTCAAAGATTGTTTGTCGTATTTCTTGTCCAGAATGGCGATGATCTTGTCAAAATTTCCTTGTTCATCGACTGGAATGCTTTGGAGGAGTTCTAGGGCCGGACCTCTTAACGAAATTAATTACCAGAGAGGTAGATTTTTCTTGATTATCCCATCCATTAGCTGTAGCCACGGCCTCAAATTGTCGTTTATACATGGGCCAAGATGAACTGCCGTCAAATGTGGGTGGTTTGCTAACGGACCCTTTGGTACTCACGGTGTGCTGGTATTTCCCTCTCTGCAAATCTTGTTGAAATTTTTTAATTGCTGTTTCCACTTTATCTTGTACTTCACTGTGAACTGCGTCTTTAATTGAACTGATATCAACGTTTACCTGGCTTTGGATAGCACTTATTTCAAATTTAACCTGGTTCTGGATGGAATCGATGTCATCTACTTTGGTTTCAAGAGTGTCCACGGTATTTTTTAGGACCTTTATGTCATCATTTATTTCTCTTATGTCTGATTCCACTATTTGCATTCGTTCATTAACTGTGTCATTAACTTGCGATACTATTTGCATTAATTGTTCAAATTGCAGTTGTCTTTTCTCTTCAGTTACTTTAAAATCATTTTGTCGTTTTTCTTCTAGTATTTTAAATTCATTTTGTCGTTTTAATTCAGTTTGATCTTGTTTTTGTTCAAATTTCGAGAACAATCCTTCAATTAAATTATGTTGTTCACTTTTCATCGTGGAAACCAGATTTTGTCGTTTTTCATCGATATTACTGACAAGATTTCCTAATTCAACTTTAAGTTTATCATCAAAAGATTTCACTAACCTTTGTTGTATTTCTTATTGATGTTGTTTCTCCTTCTTGTCACGTTTTTCTAGAATCTGTGCTATTTTTTCGTCTAGTCCCTCCGTAACCTGTTTGATAATTTTTTAGTGTTTTCGTCCAAGCTACGGGTTTCCATAAATCAAATTAGGATTTTAACTGCACTTAATCCTTTATTTCTGACACCAAATTGCAATATAGTCCGTGGGTTCAATTTAAAATTATAAAACTAATATTCACTTTCACTTTTCTAGAACTTTATTTACATTAAAACAGCTGATTTAAATAACAATTTGATATACGCTCGTCGTCACTGTTTTACTGAACTGTCCATCGTAGCTGCTTCCTTTATAAGCAAGCATAGAAAATTCTCGTAAAGTCAATCATCACTCCTTCATCTGCCGAGTCTTTTCCAGAACTGTTTTTTTTTATCTCAAAGCGTTTGTTGTCGTACTGAAATGAAACAATGTCGGATTTGGGTAAATTTCGTAACAATATGATATATAATCTCTGCAAAGATCTTTTAAGTCCAGGGTGGACATTTTAATTTCTTAATTTGGCTATGAGAGAGTTTCTTGCTTCACGAGACTGATTTTTCTCTTTGTTGGGTTCCCTATTCTTCTCCTCGAAATATTTCTATTTTTTTTAATTTTAAGTTGGCAAATATCTAAATATACCATTTCGTAGTCTTACTATACGATTGGATCCAGCAATTTGATAATACAGAGTCATCAACAAAATCAGAAGTCTCAATTAAACCCAACCACAGCTGATTTTCTAATTGTGTTTGCATCAAATCAAAATAAAACAGGTAATACTTATTAGATTTTTTTATAACGTTAAATTAGAATATTGCGATTCATCAAATGAAAACACTTGGTATAACTCTTCTTAACTTTATTGAAGGACATTTAATTTCTAGTATTAATTTCATATATAAACATTACCACAATAATGCACCGACAGTATATAAATGCCCGGGGTGGTTGTTGGTCCACTACCGGGCGCCTCCCCAGGTGGCGGATAGGGGACCGCTCTCCAGCAATGGGGAGTACTGAGGATTTCCTCAGGGCGGTCCAAAATCAGATAGGGGAAGGAACCCCGAAAATAAACCATTCATGGATATGGGTGATAAGGTCAACTTAATACCCCAGGTGGGTACCTCTGCAGAGGATAATCCCACCACCGGTTCCGATCGAGTGAAAGCCTCGGTGGCCGGTGCACGCTCCACGGATTCTGGGGGGAGCGAATTATCACTGGTTCCGTCACATAGTGACAACAAGAAGAAAGACACTATTAATGGTACAACATCGACCATTAAAACTAGAGCTGGCAGCAAGACACTATTCAGCCAAGTCCTCCAAAAGGCGGATAGTGGAGTTGACGTGCCCCAAAGGGCAACAAATGAGAGTGGCGCTCCAAACAAATTAGGAACAAAGATCGATGAGCTCTTGAGGTTCATTGGGCCTAGGCACAATGTACATCATGAGATCAAGAAACTGGCAAACGCCATTAAGTCAGAATATGACAAATATCTGATGTCAACGACGCAGCCATCTCCTGTAGCGAAACCTGCTACAACACAGACATCGCCAGTAAAGGTGTCAAACACTCAGACACAAGGTGAAAAGCAAAAGGAGGTCCCAAAAGCGGCTGCCTCAAAAGCAGCTAACTCAAAACCGGCTGCATCAACACCGGCGGCCCCAAAGCAGGCGGCTTCAATAAAAGTAGCCTCTGTAGCAAGGACCTCACCACCGAAGGCCTCGCCTTCAGTAGCCTCATCAAGTAAGGCACCACCAGTTAAAACTCTTAAACCGGTGCTAGCTAGCAAGCTAAAGCCCGGTAAAGAAGGTTGCCAGAACATCGGGCAAACCACCCAGGCAACAACAAGTAGGGTGGTCAATTCAGAAGCGGAGAGAAACAATGGATTAAAATCCAAGTTTAAACCGCAGACCAAAAACCAACCTTCAAACCAGTTGACTGACTGGCAAGTGGTAAAGAGGAAAAAGGCCCCGAGGACCAATAAGCAAAAACCAGCGCCACATTGTACGCTGCTTATAAAGAAAGGCGAGAAGAGCTCCCATGCAGATATCTTGCGAGATATCAAAAATGATCCCACCTAGCAGGATATAGGCAAAAAAGTCAATAAGATCCGACGAACAGCTAAGGGAGATCTCCTATTGTTATTCGCGAAGGCAGACGCTCAGGAGATGGAGCGCTATTGTAACGCCATCAAGAATAAGCTCCCAAGCGGGGCCACTGTACAATCTCGAATACCGCAAATCGAGATTGAAATTAAAGACCTGGACGAGATCAGTACCAAGGAAGACGTAGTAAACCTGCTCAAAGATAATATCGACGGCCTGGCAGAGATCACTGAGGAGGCAGTGAAATCACTTCGACGGGCATATAGATCAACACAAACGGCAGTTGTTTGTCTCCCAGAGGTCCAGGCCAAGAAAGCCATCGCACTTGGAAAGCTGAAACTTGCGTGGGGCACAGTACGTGTTCGCGAGAGGATCAGCCTTCGACGGTGCTTCAAATGCTGGCACTTTGGGCATAACGCCCAGGCGTGCAGAGGCAAGACTGATCGAAGCAGTTGTTGTCACAGATGCGGAAGCGCCGGTCACAATGCCTCGGCTTGTCAACAACCTGCCAAGTGCTTACTCTGCAAAGAGAAAGATAGTAGGTCAGACTGCCGGCATGTTGCGGGTAGTTGGAAATGTCCGATCTACCAACAGGCGATGAGAGCAGCACAAGCCCGTAAATGAAAGTACTGCAACTCAACCTCAATCATTGCGAAGCAGCCCAAGACCTACTGGTACAGCGGGTGCGGGAATTGGATTGCGACGTAGCCATAATCTGCGAGCAGTACAAAAACTTCGACACCCTGTCCTGGGTAAATGACACAACGGACAGAGCAGCGATATGGGCTTGCGGTAAACTTCCGTTCCAACAACTCCCAAATACCCTCGAACCATGGCTTGTGAGAGCCAAAGTGGGAGGGGTTCACTTCTATAGCTGCTATGCACCTCTTAGTGCACAGCTCGAGGAGTTCGAGTTATTCTTGGATACCTTGGCGGAGGATGTACGGAAGCGTGAATCGGTCGCCATCGCAGGAGATTTCAACGCCTGGGCAATTGACTGGGGATGCCGGGAAACGGGCGCGAGAGGACGAGCTCTCCTTGAGACCATGTTTTCGCTCAACCTGGTACTCCTCAACACAGGAGCCGTAAGCACATATCGCAAAGGCACAGCCAGCTCCATTATCGATGTGACATTCGTTAGCAGCAACCTAATTAAAAGGCGCTGTGAGTGGCGGGTCGATGAGGAGTTTACTAATAGCGACCACCAAGCTATTATATGGGAAATCAACACCACTCCCAAACGAAGATTGTGTGTCAGTCGTGCGAGGCCACAGCCAGTTGGTTGGAACAAAAATGCTTTCGATGCTGATTCATTCGCCTTGGTTATGGAGCAGGAACCATTGTCAATAGCAACAAGCGCAGAAGCCACTGCCAAAGAGGTAATGACAAGCGTTGTCAAGTCCTGCGATGCATCCATGCCAAGGAGACGGCAGAACAACAGCCGCCCACCAGTTTACTGGTGGAACGACACGATCTCACAACACCGACGAGAGTGTCTCAAAGCACGAAGGCTGCATCAACGAGCACGGAGACGCGACAGGGTCACAACAGAAGAACTAAGGCTCGACTATGAGATCAAAAGACAACAACTACGAAGAGCCATTCTCTCAAGCAAGAGATCCTACTGGAAGGAGTTGTGTGACGAAGTTGACCAAGATCCATGGGGAAAACCGTATAAAATCGTGATGCATAAAATCAAGGCCACCCCCATGACATCAACGAACTGCCCCGAATCATTGCACCGCATTGTCACTCACTTGTTTCCTGCGAAGCCTGAGCTACCCGCTTATCCTTCGTGGCAGGTGAGGGACGAAGATATACCATCAGTGACTATGAATGAGCTGATGGGCGCGTGCAACCGGCTCCAAAACGGCAAGGCTCCCGGTCCAGATGGCATACCTAACATCGCGCTAAAATGCGCCATAGCCAATAGGCCTGACATGTTTCTACACATGTATGAGACCTGCCTAAAGCAGGGGGTTTTCCCGACTAAGTGGAAAAAGCAGAGGCTTGTGCTCCTCCCTAAAGGGGAAAGAAACCTCCCGACGAACCGTCATCATATCGTCCCCTCTGTATGTTGGACTCTGCGGGAAAACTCCTTGAAAGAATAATAGCAGATAGGCTGGAGCCCTACGTTGAGCCAAAACTTTCCACCAACCAATTCGGGTTCAGAAAGGGGAGATCAACCATCGATGCCGTGACACTCGTTACCAACATCGCCAGAGAGGCTATCTCGGGAAAGAGATGGTGAAGAGGTGGAAAAAAGTACTGTCTAATAGCCACCCTAGATATCAAGAACGCCTTTAACTCGGCCCGCTGGGACCGCATTTTGGAGGCTCTTGCCAGGATGGAAGTTCCGCAGTACTTGCGCAGAATGGTTTCAGCGTATTTCAAGGACCGCATCTTGTTGTACCAAACTGAAAATGGGCAAGTAGACTATAAGATCACAGGAGGTGTACCTCAGGGCTCTGTTCTTGGCCCCCTCTTATGGAACGTAATGTACAACGACCTGCTCCTGCTCGGTCTGCCTGAGGGCGTCAGGCTAGTGGCATTCGCCGATGATGTGGCATTGATCATAGTGCGCAAGCACATAGAGGAGATACAAACAACCTTCTCATTCGCTATAGCCACAATTCAGCATTGGATGCTCGCAGCGGACTTGAGTTTAGCAGAGCAAAAGACCGAAACACTTCTTGTTAGCAGTCGGAAGGCAAGGGAAACCATCACCCTCAAAATAGGCGACACCTACATACAGTCGCAGCCCTTCATCAGCTATTTGGGGTGCTCCTGGACACACGGCTCAACTTCAAAGAGCACATAATCGCGGCCAGCAAGAAAGCAGCTGGGGTACAGGGGGCATTATCTAGAATAATGCCGAATGTCGGAGGCCCTAGACAGATAAGAAGACAGCTACTGGCAACAGTAACTACTTCTGTTTTGTTGTACGGGGCACCGATATGGGAGAAATCGCTCGAGCTACCATCGTACCGCCGGAAAATGAAATCAGTCCAGCGGGTCTCAGCGATTCGAGTGGCATCATCCTACCGCACTGTGTCTTACGAGGCGGTGAGTGTGATTGCCTCTACCCTGCCAATCGACATCCTGGCTGCAGAAAGGGGACGGCTTTATCGCAGAAAGTTAGAAAAAGACCAGCCGACAGGAAACAGCGATGAAAGAGCCATGAGTCTAGGGCAATGGCAGGAGAGGTGGGACAGCTCTACTAAAGGCCGGTGGACATATCGATTGATACCTAACATCAGTCGTTGGGTCAACCGCCAACATGGGGAGGTTGGGTTTTACATCACTCAACAACTGACTGGACATGGATGCTTTCGAGCATACTTGCACAGGTTCAGGAGGGCAAACTCCCCAAACTGCCCACACTGTACGGACGTGGTAGAGGACGCGGAACACGTGTTCTTCTCCTGCCCCCGGTTTCAGGATCAACGTGCTGAAGTGGAGAGGATTCTGGAGACTAATATCGTTCCAGAACAAATAGTAGAAGCCATGCTGAAGGGCCCCCAAGCCTGGAACTTGGTATCAGATTATGCGGAGACTATCCTCAAAGAACTCCGCAATACGTTCGAGGAGTAGGCTTTAGAGGCTTCCAATGTAAGAGCAGTAAACAACTGCAATGAACCACCCTTGCGAAGTAGTATTGAGTAAGAATGCCGCAAGGGACCATGGTTGTAGGAGAAAGAGGTTAGGGTTTTAGCGGGTATACGGTATACTGGTTTCAATGCAACGATTTACTCTTGCTTTGAAGTCATTGCATCGGGAGTCCCGCACGACGGCCAGCACGTGCTAGCTAAGTACGGAATGTATTTCCCCCCTCTTAGGATAAAAAAAAAGTATATAAATGCTCTAATTATTGTCTATTTAAATTTATATAAGAAAATATTTCAGGTGAAAATACAAACGTATGTTCTAATGGAGGAGCGATTTATATAGACACATTAATAAAAAAATCCGAGAAAAACGGTATTCAAGAGACCTGCTGTCAATGTTGACGGATGTCAATAAAGAAGTTGCAGCTGAGCAGAGAAGGGATACTGCCGAAAAAATAATTGTATATGTTTCTACATTAATATCAAAGGTTTATTTATGTTAATTTGAAATACAATAATATAATTTTCTTCATAGCACAGAAGTAGACTTTATTTCTCCCCGTAATAAAAAAATAATGATGGATACAACATTTAATATGCCTATCATCTAGTCTAGAATAGTTTCTTTTGCAAAAATTAAAAAAAACACAATGTGTGGTTTTATGAAACCACGATGCAAGTGGAACTTTGTTCTTACATGTTCTACATTGAATTTTTATAATAAAACTGATTTACATTTATTTACTGAAAACAACGGATTATTATAATAAACGTGAATGATATTCGAACATACAATATTGGATGCCAACTCAGTCTATAACCTCATTCTGTAACTATCCAACATTTGCAATATAATATATCTTGTTCCAATATAACCAAAAAGCAACATTTGTACGTCGAATGATTTTCGAAGATCCAGTATTCGATGTCAATTAGGGCTATACACCCACAGCTATACAAACAGATGCCTTATTGTGTATATTGTTGCGAAATTTACACAAAGCCGACTCTGTTTCATTTCAGTACGACAACAAACGATTTGAGATAAAAAATGGTTCTCGAAAAGACTCGGCACCTGTAGGAGTGATGATGATTTTTACGACAATTTTCTATGCTGGGCTTATAAAGGAAGCAAGCCACGATGGAGAGTTCAGTGATACCGCGACGACTAGCGTATATGGGATTGTTATTGTGATATTTGAATCAGCTGTTTTAATGTAAATAATGTTCTAGAAAAGTGACAGTAAATATTAGTTTTATAATTTTAAATTGAACCCACGGACTTTACAACAAATTTGGTGATCAGAAGTCGAGGATCAGATATAAAAGAGATAAACAACGACATAAAGATCCTAAAAAATAATGTAGAGGCCCTTGAAACCAAAGTAGATGACATCGATTCCATACAGAGCTACGTGAAATTTGAAATCAGTGCTATTCAAAACAAAATAGAAAAATAAATCAAAAAATGCAACAGGACTTACAGCGAGGAAAATACCAGCACACCGTGAGTACCAAAGGTTTCGTTAGCAAACTACCCACATTTGATGGCAGCTCATCTTGGCCCATGTATAAACGGCAATTTGAATCCGTGGCTACAGCTATTGGATGGGATAACCAAGAAAAATCGACGTCTCTGGTAATTTCGTTAAGAGGTCCGGCCCTAGAACTCCTCCAAAGCATTCCAGTCGATGAACAAGGCAATTTCGACAGGATTATCGCCATCCGGGACAAACGTTACGACAATAAATCCTTGAGCCAGTTGTACCAAGTCCAACTGAGTGGAAAAACGCAAAAATCCGGTGAAAGCCTCCAAGAGTTCGAAGCAGAGATTAGACGGTTAGTACACTTGTCCTACCCAGACCTGCCAGAGGAAACGAAAGACCAGTTTGCCACACAGAGTTTCATAAACGGCATCAGAGATGTGGAAGTACAACGAAACCTAAGACTAAGTGGCGTCAAGAAAATTAATGAAGCTCTACTTCGGGCTTTGGACGTAGAGGCCGTCATGAACATGTCCAAGCCGAGGGTCCGAGCAGTTTTCTTCAACCAGGAAGAGTTAGAGTCACCATTTCAAGCGCTGCTTGCTGGCGTGAACAAAATATTAGAACTGTCACAAAGAACTGGCACCAGAGGGGCATGTTACCGCTGCGGACGGACAGGACACTTCCAACGTGATTGTCGAGTGAGGCCACCTGAACGATCACCGACCAGGGGTAACCAACAGAATAGCCACATGTCCAGGGACCGTCAGCCAGTCAGCATAAGGGCGAATGCTGACTAACCCTCCACCAGCCCCCAAGACGTTATCCATCCGGGGATTTTGCCGAGATAGCGGCAGCCTAGTCATCAGAGGCAACATCAATGGGCGAGCAGTTACCATCACCATCGATACCGGCGCCGCTGTGTCCATTGCCAAGTCCAGGGTCTTGAGAGCATCAGAAATTCCGGCAGTTACCAATAACATCCAGCTCAGAACAGTCACCGGCGAGTCCATGTCAATACAGAGTGCTACAGATAGGGGACAACATGATCCGGCATAGGGTCCTGGTAGCGAATATTGAGGACGATCTTATACTGTGAATGGACCTAATTAGCCAGCATGGATTTATGTTCCACCCGAGATATGATGTTCTTCGGTTCCTAAATGAGGAATTTGTATTGACACGGACTGTCAACACATCAGTCACCCCCATAAAAATTGTGGCAAAGTCTTCAGCTAGAATTGCCGGTCGAACGAAACATATTATTCATGGGCAGTTAGACACCAATCCTGGGAGCTGCGTTGGAATGGTGGAGCCCGTACACTCAACTCATGACTACTTGGTTTGACGGGCTATACTTAAAACCAAACGAGATATACCAATCAGAGTCCTGAATTTGTCCTTCAACGACATCAGAATTGCCAATGCTCAAGAGATAGCTTGTTTCGAGCCAGTAGAGACCATTATCAATTGCGAAGAAGAGTACCAGACGTCGGTGAAGGAGACAGGGCCCAGTAAAGAGTTCCTACAACAATTTGCTGGCCATTTGACACACCTGACACCAGAGAACCAGAAGAAAGCCAAGCAATTTATCACAAAGCAATGGCAAATTTTTAACAGTCAAGATGGAACCACCGGCCGCACCAACATCATCCAGCATCGAATAGATACCGGAAAGGCTCAACCCATCAGAATACCACCTAGACGACTACCATTGCGGCAACAACAGGCAGTCGAGGAAAACATCGAGTCCCTGTTACAGAGTGGAGTTATTGAGCCATCCATCAGCCCATGGTCTACTCCCGTCGTGCTAGTTAAAAAGAAGGATGGAACCACCCGATTTTGTGTGGATTACAGAAATCTGAATGACGTCACGAAGAAAGACAGCTATCCACTACCCCGAATCGATGACACTTTGGCCACACTAGCACGTTCCCGTTGGTTCTCCACACTAGACCTAAAAAGTGAGAGGCTAATGGAGTATGTACTGAGCGGGTTAACATGGAGGACGTGCTTAGTATACCTCGACGACATTCTAGTCATGGGTCAGACATTCGACGACCATCTGAAGAACCTGGACGAAGTATTCTCCAGAATTAATAATGCCCACCTGAGACTCAATCCGAAGAAGTGTTCCTTGTTCCAAAAAGAAGTAGAGTTTTTGGGCCACGTAGTGTCCGAGTAAGGAATCCGCACCAACGAAGACAAGATAGAAGCCATCCGTGATTGGCCAGTTCCACGAGACAAACATGAACTCCGAAGCTTCTTGGGCCTCTGTTCATACTACCGGCCTTTTGTTTAGGGAATTGCCACCATTGCCGCCCCTCTACATCGACAGACAATAGAGAAGAAGACCTTCCGTTGGAATCAGGATTGCGAAACATCTTTCAGACGACTGAAGGCAGCACTATGTTCCAGCCCAATCCTAGCCTTTCCTACACAGTCCGGCAAGTTCATCTTACACACCGACGCCAGCAACACCGGTTTGGGGGCCGTCCTATCCCAGTTGCAAGATGGTGAAGAGAGGGTGATCTAGTACTACAGCCGTGGATTTTCGAAACCAGAAAGAAATTATTACGTCACCAGAAAAGAACTTCTTGCAATAATAAGGGCTGTAGACCATTTCCACAAATACCTCTATGGTCGTCATTTCTTGATCCGAACAGATCATGCCGCACTCAAATGGCTGCTGGACATGAAGACACCAGAAGGACAACTGGCCAGATGGATGGAAAAATTACAGCAATATGACTTCAAGGTGGAACACCGTGCCGGCCGTTTGCACAATAATGCCGATGCCCTATCCAGAAGACCCTGTAGAGCGGAATGCATTGTCTGAAGACGGAACAGCGAGAGGGTATCTCCATCAGGCAGACTGGACAACGGAACAGTGCATCCAGGACCAAATAGCTGATCCAGACATCGAACCAATCTTGTCACTCAAAACGAGAGGGGCACCCAGGCCACGATGGGACGAGGTAGCTAGATACTCAGGCGTGCTGAAATCGTTATGGGCTCAATGGGACTCTCTAAGAGTAGACAATGGAATGCTCAAGCGAGTCTGGGAAAGCGCTGATGGACGAGAAACCAAGTCCCAAGTGGTAGTTCCGAAGAGAAAGGTACCAGCCATCCTAACCGAAGTACATGATGGAATTACCGGAGGCCATTTGGGCATGAATAAAACCCTTGACAAAGTTCGCCAGCGGTACTACTGGGTGAATTACTTCGAAGACCTCAGAGCTTGGTGCCGCAAATGTGCCACCTGTGCGGCCAGTAGGGGCCCGAAGACCCGGACCAAGGGCAGAATGCAGCAGTAAAATGTGGGCGTCCCATTTGAAAGAATTGCAATCGATGTCGCCGGTCCGTTTCCCGAGTCTGAGAAGGGGAACAAATACATTCTGGTCGCAATGAATTACTTCAGCAAATGGAAAAACAATCACCAAACTACAACATATAGAATGACCTGATTCAATGCCATCCAACTTGCAATCAGCGCTTTCAGGTTTCCGGGCCTGGATGTGTGAAATTGGTTACCGGTCATGCTTTGGCGGAAATAAAAATGAAAAAGAAAGACAAGACAGAATACGAGAAATTCTTTGAAAATCGCTACATGGAACGTTAGAACATCCTATGAACCGAGGAAACTAACAGACGCCTGTTGCGAAATGGACTGGTTGCAGAAGCAAATATAATCATAAAACGTTTAATTACTCACCAGAGTACAGTTATAAATTTCATGACACTTTCTGGTAGAAGTATACTCATCAAGTATCAGTATAGTTAAAAGTTACTCACCAACAATTTGTTGGTATTAACTCATCATTTACGGAGAAAAAGGGCATTTGGTGACAAAATTAATAGTAGAATAAAACCAACATCAATGTGTTCTAATGATAAAACATGACTAATTGACATAAAACTCAACATTTAGCTACAAATAAAAAAAATATGTAAACGTTTATTTATTTTTTTGGAATTTCGGATAAAGGTTTCATTATGTAAGAAACCAATTCACGAAGCTGAGCATATAGTAGCTCATTTTGTAAGTTTTTCATTGCCCATTGTTGCAAATACGGTCTCATGGGTGGATTTTGGGTAAAAGTTAAATAACTAAATTGTTACCGATTTTTCGCGTTTTTTTTGTTAAAAAACATTGATAACAAATGTTTTATATCAATTAGTCATGTTTTATCATTAGAATATGTTGATGTTGGTTTTGTCACGTATTTTCGTACATCACCTGAGCTATTTAGAAAAACTATTGAGTTTCACCAAACTTCATGACTTTAAGAAATAGTGGCGATCTAAATATTAGATTGGTCGAGGAAGACTATATAATCTGGTAGGAAATTATGGTTGCGGAGAACTTAACTGCAGGTGAGATAGACGGGTCGAATTCTGCCAAGAACATAAAATAGTCATCACAAACTTATGGTTCAAGTTACATCCGTGGCGATTATGTACTTGGAAAACGACTGAACACAAGCCACCTAAAACAGAAAGGAACGAAATAGACTACATCCTTATTGACCAGCATTATCGAAATTCAATAACAGGTGCAGAAACCTATTCTGGAAACGTCATAGTATCGGATCATAACTGAGTTCTCACTAACCTACGCACAAAGATGAGAACAAGAAATTCAAATATAAATACATATTAAAAAAACAAAAACCGACTTCAAAAAGGAACTTAAGTAAAAACCAAAAAATATTTTTTACTTGCAACAATAAAACACGTTTTCTGAAGTCGGTGCCAAAAAACTATGTCCTTGGAAAAAATATGGGACCACTTCGGGGATCCCTTTAACAGAATCCAGTTTAAACAATCTAAATTCCTTCTGAAGTCGTAAAAAAAATATGGATATAGTCGCATTGAGATAGAGGTCACCAAGGATAACTTAAAGACACATAATAACAGAAAGAAGAAAGAATGCATGACAAAAGATATTCTGGAACTGATAGACAAAAGAAGAAATGAAGAGGAATATAGACGCTTAAAAAGAGACATTAAAAATAAAATTAAAACAGCTACAGAACAGTAGATCCAACACCAATGTGAAGAGAATGAGGAGCTTCAAGGAAAACCTGACACATACAAAATTAAAAAAATTAAATAACTAACAGGTAACAGAGAAAAACGCATACTATGCTACTACTACCATAGTATGCGATTTTCTGTGTTACCTGTTAGTTTTTTTTTGACATATCGGTACAACTAATAAGCAATGAATCAGAACGAATGGCGACATTGGGTAAATATAGTACTGGCCTTCTTAACAGAATTCCCATTCTGAAAAGGCATTTATTCTAACTTCTAAAACTCATAGATGAGAATAACAGCAGCTACCGTGTCGCTTTCCTCAATCAAATTTACAGTACTGATGAATGCTCTCTGGAATGGCTCGAACCTTTATCCGTATTCCAAAAAAGTAAATAGCCGAACTTGCAATGTTTATTGATTAATTGCTAGGAACTATAGGAAGGAAACAAGTTGGACTGAAAAACAAACCTTTACACGAAAAGCCTTATTCAGCCTTCAATTATTAGCGCAAAAGTGCTGATCAGCAAAATGACTTGCTTACAGGTTTCATAGACTCTGAAACGGCCTTCGATCAAATACAACATGAAACACTATTTAAAAGTCTCGAAAATATGAGCATAGACGATAAGGATATTCGCCTACTAAAACATTTATATATTAACCAGATTGCCAATATCAAAATAAACAACAAGATGTAGAAGAATATATAAATTTGACAAGGCCGCTTACTGTCTTAAACAATGTTAAACATGTATTGTGAAATTTTATTTAATGAAATACTTAACAGCTGTACAGGTGGCATTAATATAAATGGTGAGAATATTACGACAATTCGATATGCAAATGGTGGTACTGGGTGATTCCGATGAAGTGCTTCAACATTTAATGAATAATAACAGTGCTGCTTGTGAGAAATACGAGATGTCTATAAATATCAAGAAAATAACAGTGATGACAATATCATGAAAGCAAAATATTCCTATATAAATTCTTATAAATGATTAGTTGCCCGACAGGATATGACAGTTTTAATATTTGGTTTGCCTAATTAATATTAAATTTAACCCAGATATCGAAATCAACACAAGAATAGAACAGACCCGGGATAGCTTTATCCGAATCAGAAATATACTTTTTAACCAGCATCTAGAACTCGACTCTTGCTGTATGGAGCAAAAACCCGGATACACCAAACAATACTGAAGATCCTATATACTGCCCACATGACAAACAAAGAAAAAAGAGAACTATTTCACACCACAAAATTTAGTAAACCACTATATCTTGGATATATCCTGCGGAACGGTGAATAATACATCCCTAAATTAATAATAAAAGGAAATATTGAAGGCACCGGTACAGTCAGCAACAAAATCTCACTTGGTTGCCGAACATATGGAGCTGGAACGGCTCAAACTTCGAGGAACTGATTTGAACCACCAAAAATTTGAAATTTTGTTCGCTAACCTAGAACAACTTGCGCACAACGAGTTTATCATTTGAAGATTGTACAGAGCGAGGTTGACAGTTTTAAGAATAACAACAGAAAATCTCTATGGCATCGGTTTACTCGTATAGTAGAATAAACAATTTTTAAGTTTCAAGCTAACTACACATTGCTTGGCCGTAACAATGAGAGTGTTGTATTGACAATGAAAAGATAATTGCAGCACATGATTAAATGTTTCCTGGACACTCAAACGTCAAGATGCAAATGGAAATGGACTCTAAGCTGTTATCAGAGGCTTACCAAAATTTCAGTTCATTCAAGTATGGGGATTTCGAGATATGGCACCCTTATTAAGATATTTTTGATGTCCTTACATGTGTGTGTGTGTGTTCTTATAATTTTTAGGAATATAAGGACAGTTTCTGTCTCCGACATAATTCTGAACTGATAAATAGTAGTGAAATTATTAAATAGTTGTGCAATTTTTAAATTTGAAATAATGCCTGTATAATCACAGTACACGTAAGCCTGTCTTTAACATTGTAATTACTAAACACTTTTAAAATCATCTACACGATAAAATTCTAGTTATATTTCACAAAATGAATGAGATGAGTATTTATTTTTACAGGTAGTTTTTTAAACTCAATATAAACCTCTTTATTCACAATAGGTTCGACTTATTGACATTCACAACAATGATTCATACTCGAACAAATAACTTCGGTATTATCTACTCTTCTCCAGTTATCCGATAGGAGGCAGGTGGGTTATGTTTTAAGAAAAAATTACTATTTATCGGGAACCAAAAAACTATAGGTATGAGAAATCTGATATTAATTCTGTAAATAAAGATAGTTGATGTGACATTTTGCGAAAATTCTGTTATTGAATGAGGAATGGATTTTAATAATTTTTAGGGAACAACAAATAATGCAGGCCTGAAAGTTGGTAAATATAAGCTCTTTTTCCAGAAATCACTAGAACTAAGCGTATCACGTACCTGAGAAATGTTGTGAGGAGTATTTATTCATTGCATGACAATCAATAAATTAATTCTACAGCTATTATTATTCATTTTGTCAATATTGAATTTATGAGGGCGGGGGACTGAGAAGTGTTCAAGATTTAATTAATCGCAGTTGAAATCTAAAAAACAAAATAGAAAATGTCAGAAATACAAAAAAATGTTAGCTGACAAAGATTTATAAAATAAATTATATCATAAAACTCGATATGTTACAAATATTAAATACAGCCATCATCACAGAAATATGAATATTGTTCAAATTTTAAAAATTATTGTCAAAAGTCAAAATGAGGAAAATTAATATCAAAAAAGCCTAAACTAATGGAAAGAACTAAAATTGTTAACGTCACTGCAAAATGCAAACAAAATCAAAAATGACAAAAGACAGAAATGTCAAAAATTTCAAAATATCAAATATAAAAAAAATACAGAAAATTTTAATGTTTAACATATTTAATGTTTAACATATTTAAAAAAATTTAAATGTTAAAAAATGTCAGATATGTCAAAAATGTCAAAAATATTAAATATGTCATAATGTTAAAAATGCAAAAAATGTCAAAAATATCAAACATCTCAAAAATCTTTAAATAGCCGAAAATGCCTAAAGCGGAAAAGGGGAAAACCACACTTTCAAATATCAAAATATTAATCATGTCTGGTGCGTTCCCGCAATTTGTTTAGTGTATTGTTTTCAATTTGATTGAATTACTTCATTGATTTTTAAACTTCTGCACCTTTTCCAAAACATTCCGTCGCGCTTATGCTAATTTTAAGTGTTTTTTGCGTGTAAAATATAGACAGTATTTGAGATTCGTGTATTGTACTCCGAACTATTCGGACGCTTTTGATTCCGTCTGAAGAGACGGCCGCTTTTTGTTGTTATTGTGTTACGATTCCGCGAGTTATTAGTTCCGATCGTAGCCGCTAAACCGCTTTCATTTTGTTTCTTTTGTGTTTACAAAAGCGCATCATTTGTTGTTAAACCCGCATTTTTGTTTGCTCAATCAATGGGTTAGTGATTAACCTTTATTTGGTGATTCGTTTACGTGACGGCACGTGTTTATTGATTGTCCCGCTAAAGGTCCTTCGTCAATTATATACTTGCATTGAACCAGCATTGAACTAAAACCGCAACATCTAATTCATACTTTTTTTGGATATTATATGTAATGTGCCATCGAAGACATTACATATTTTGGTCCAACTTCGAGCCGGATGCAATTTGAGTTAATATCGTGCAAAGTTTAACGATCAAACCATTGATTTTTTATTGCAATTATTGTTGAAAACCGCATTGAATTTTCGTTTCTTTATTTGTTAAAAGAGAAAGCAAGTTCGGGATATTCACTCATTCCGTTGGAGATAAATTTCGCATATTCTTTTTGCAGCATTAAAAACTTACAAGAGCTCATTTTGTTTGTTTGGTTATTTTGCTAAATTGTTTTGAATTTATTTGACATTTGGTCAGATATTTTCGACTTCAACAGTAAAAAAATTGTACATTTTTGGAATAGTATTTTGTTTTCGTTCTATCGTGTTAGATTTGTTCAGTGGCGTTACAGTGATTTTAATTTATTGTTAAGACGTCAAAAACCGCTGAAAATTTACGAAAATTTAAAAATCATCGACAATCGGAGTTTAAAAGATTAGAAGATATTTATTTTGCTCCGAGAAAGCCTTAAGAGGTGACGACGTTGAATTGTTTTTTAGCTTGATTGATATGGTTGATTCAATTCATTCAGAATTTTTAAACATCACAATTCGATTGTTGGATTAATTTCAGATGCAAACGATGATTTTGACTTTGTGGATGACATTCGCAATAAATTTGAAAAATTGTTTTATTCAATTAGGTCTATTTTTGTTAAACTGAAATCTGTTCAGAATTCTACGCCACAAATTAAAAATATAGCTCGGAAACAGGAAAGTGTTGCTTTGCCGGGAATTGATTTGCCTTCATTTAGTGGAGACATATTGGAATTTGGTACTTTTATTGATTTGTTTGATTCATTAATTCACAATAATGAAAAACTCAGTACTATGCAGAAGTTCAAATATTTGCAGTTAGCTTTAAAAGGGCCTGCTTTTGAGGTTATTAAGAATTTTAAACTAACACAAAACAATTACGTGGGTGCTTATGAAACACTTTTGAAAAAATTCAAGCGAACTCGTTTAATCGCGGAATCTCATTGGTCAGCTTAAGAACAATTCCCTCAACTAACTTCAGATAACCCTTCAGAAGTTCGGAAGTTATTGGATGACTTCAGTGATAATTTGGAAGTACTAAAGAATTTGGGTTTACCAGTAAATCAGTGGGATTTTTGTATCGTTCAGATGATGTTGAAACGAGTTTCAAAGAATTTAGCCGCTACGTTTGAACTTTACCATGGTACTGTGACCGCTCAAGATGACTTTCCGATCCGCTCGGAAGTTGTTGATTTTTTGTCGAAGCATTGCGATGCCTTTGAACATGTTGAATTATCCCGCAAGGCAAAGCGAAGTGTTGACAAAAAGTTACCATTGAATTCAAAGCAACATTCTTCCCGTTTCACTACATCTTTGTTTGTCACTAAGAATAGAAATTGTTTAGTTTGTAAATCCGATCATGCGATTTACAAATGTTCTGAATCCTTGAACAAATCAGTATCCGCGCGGTTTAAGTTTGTTAAAGATTTTAAACTTTGTTTTAACTGCTTAGGCGATTCTCATCAGTCGAATCGCTGTAAATCTTTATCCACTTGCCGCAACTGAAAACAACGCCATCACACATTGCTTTATTTTGTAATTCGTGGTGATTCAGGCATTCGGTCTGAATCTAGTGCTCCCCCCGCAAACCTGGCTTCCACATCTGGTGGATCCATTACCATTAATACTGTTGAAAGTCCCGAAACTTCTCTACCGCAGACTTCTTGTCATAGTTCACTTTTGTCATACAATTTAAATGTGTTGTTATCTACTGCTTTAGTTGAGGTATTAGATAAGCACGGTTCTTATCAAATTTTGCGATATCTGCTAGATTCTGGTAGCATGACATTTTGCGGGAGAAGTACTAGATTCAGACCGAATGCCTGAATCACCACGATTTACAAAATAAAGCAATGTGTGATGGCCTTGTTTGCAGTTGCGGCAAGTGGATAAAGATTTACAGCGATTCGACTGATGAGAATCGCCTAAGCAATTAAAACAAAGTTTAAAATCTTTAACAAACTTAAACCGCGCGGATACTGATTTGTTCAAGAATTCAGAACATTTGTAAATCGCATGATCGGATTTACAAACTAAACAATTTCTATTCTTAGTGACAAACAAAGATGTAGTGAAACGGGAAGAATGTTGCTTTGAATTCAATGGTAACTTTTTGTCAACACTTCGCTTTGCCTTGCGGGATAATTCAACATGTTCAAAGGCATCTACTGCTTTAGTTGAGGTATTAGATAAGCACGGTTCTTATCAAACTTTGCGATATCTGCTAGATTCTGGTAGCATGACATCATTCATTGCAAGCAAGGCTGTGAAACGCCTTGGCTTCCGACCTATGCCCGCTTCGATTCAACTCAACGGGCTAGGTTCTGTGCAGAGTACCTCTGCTGAGGGCTCTCTTACCCTTTCTCTTCGCTCTATAGTAAAGCACTAGTGCAATTTTGTTGTTGATTGTTTTAACCCGCATTTGCAATGATATGCCTGTTGCGCCCATTAACATGGCTAATATGGCATATCTAACCAATTTGAAACTTGCTGATCCTGGTTTCAATAGCCCAGGCGCTATTGACCTTTTATTAGGTGCCGATATATTTTCTCAAATTTTGTTGGATGGACGCCTTCTGGGAAATGAAGGTGTTCCTGATGCTATTAACACTTTGTTTGGTTACATCGTTATGGGTAAAGTGTCTTCGAGTTCTGTTAACTCTCACTCTCAGTCAGTCATAAACCCAACTTCGCTTTTTTGTCAAATTGAAGATGTAGTATCATTAGATGATTCACTCCAAAGGTTCTGGACAATTGAAGATGTTCCTACCGCACTGGTTCAGTCCTCTGATGATCTTATTTGCGAAAAAATATTTTCCGAGGGATGCAGGAGATTGGATTCAGGTAGATTCGTTGTGCCCCTTCCTCTTCGAAATACACTTCCTGCTTTTGATGGAATGTATAATCTCGCCGTACAACGTTTCTACTCTATAGAAAGACGTCTTCTACAGCAACCAGATCTCTACCAACAATATTGTGATTTTCTCAAAGAGTGTTTGGAGCTGGATCATATGGAGTTGGTTCCCTATCCATCATCTACTTCTTCTGATTGTTACTACATACCGCATCATTGTGTTTTGAAACCTGATAGTAGCACAACCAAACTTCGTGTAGTGTTTAATGCATCCGTTAAGATACCTCATCGGTCATCTTTGAATGATTGTTTGTTTGACCTTGCACAATTTAGTTTTGCCTCGCCTGCTTGCTATAGACCACTTTTCTAGTTGTGAACTTCATGCATTTGGTGATGCTTCTGAGAAAGGTTATGCCGCTGTTGTTTATTTTGTGTTCGAAACCGCATCTGGATTTCGTCAAAGTTTTTTTGTGTTGTCTAAATCGAAAGTAGCCCCTCTGAAAACTTTGTCACTTTCCAGATTGGAACTGCGTGCTTCAGTTCTTACCGCTAAGTTGGCTCATTATGTTTATGAGCAATTCAATAGTCGTTTGTTGTTCAAGGTGATTCGTTGCTGGTCAGATTCCACGGTAGTCCTTTCATCGCTTAGTTCTTCCCTGCACCGTTGGAAGACATTTATCAGTAATCGAGTTGCTTACATTCAGGGAAAATTTCCTTCTTCTCATTGGTTTTACATCCAATCTTGTGATAACCCCCTGACTTGGGTTCCCGCGGCACTTTGCCATCAGAGTTATTAGGCTATACACTTTGGTGGAAAGGCCCACAATTGTTGATTACCGCTTGTTTGCCACATGCTTGCTCAGACTCAAACATGTCACCACTAGTTATGACTGAAGCCCGTATAGTGGCACTTCAAGTCACCGCTTCACCAAATTTATTTCGTACTTTGTTAGAAGAACATTCTTCTATTAATCGTAGGGGCTCTGGATCATTTTTGACTGCTGAGTTATATCAGGCTGAGCTTCGCATTGTTCGATATGTTCAAGATCAATATTTTTCTAAAGAGATTTTCCCTTCTTCGAGAACGAAAACTTTTGCCCAAATCGCTTCGTAAACTTTTGCCGTTTCTTGATAAACAGGGAACTCTTAGAGTTGGTAGTAGATTGGCTAATGCTCCATTGCCGTTTGATACTAAATTTCCCGCACTGCTACCAAGTAAAAGTCGTTTGACTAATCTAATTGTCGAATATTGTCATGTCACCAATCTTCACGCAGGAATCCAAACCGTTCAATTTCTTTTGCAGCAACGATTTTGGATTCAATCCGCAAAGAAAGTAATTCGTAGTGTCATAGCTCACTTAAGACGTGTCGTTGGAGATCAAATCCTAACCTACGAAGAACTTTCTACTGTATTTGCGCAGGTCGAAGCAGTTTTAAACTCGCGACCTATAACCCCTTGTAGCAACGATCTATCGGATCTTACCGCCTTGAGTCCTGGTATGTTTCTCACAATGGAACCTTTAACAGCACCTCCTGAATCTGATTTCTTATCTGTCCCATCTAATCGTCTCAACAGATGGCAGTTACTGCGTCGATTGCATCAGGCATTCTGGAAACGTTGGTCGCAAGAATATTTACATACTCTTCATCAACGGAACAAATGGACTGATCCCTCAGAGGTTGTTAAGCCAGGTACTCTTGTTAATTTGAGGCAAGACACTTCCCCTCCTTTGAATTGGCCATTAGGGCGCATTGTTGACGTACATCCTGGAAGTGATGGTGTTGTACGCGTTGCTACAGTTAGAACTGCAAGTGGTACTTTGAAGCGACCTCTTGTAAAGCTTTGTCCACTGCCAGTGGACCCTTAGTTTTTGAAATTAGTAATTCAAGGCTGGCGGAATGGTGCGTTCCCGCAATTTGTTTAGTGTATTGTTTTCAATTTGATTGAATTAGTTCATTGATTTTTAAACATCTGCACCTTTTCCAAAACATTCCGTCGCGCTAATGCTAATTGTAAGTGTTTTTTGTGTGTAAAATATAGACAGTATTCGGGATTCGTGTATTGTACTCTGAACTATTCGGACGCTTTTGATTCCGTCTGAAGAGACGCCCGCTTTTTGTTGTTATTGTGTTACGATTCCGCGAGTTATTAGTTCCGATCGTAGCAGCCGCTAAACCGCTTTCATTTTGTTTCGTTTGTGTTTTCAAAAGCGCATCATTTGTTGTTAAACCCGCATTTTTGTTTGCTCAATCAATGAACATTACGTCGCTATTTTTTGTGTAACGTGTTGTCCAAACGAAGCTCTAAAAAACTGTTCCTGCTGTTGCGGGGCTAGCCTCTGAAGAAAGAAGAACCAAGAAAACACCACAGAGCTTCGACGTAAAAGATTAGTGATTAACTTTTATTTAATGATTCGTTTACGTGACGGCACGTGTTTATTGATTGTTCCGCTAAAGGTCCTTCGTTAATTATATACTTGCATTGAACCAGCCTTGATCTAAAACCGCAACATCTAATTCATACATATTTTTTTGGATATTATATCTAATGTGCTATCGAAGACATTACAATGTCAAATTTATTTAGCTCCTCATATTCAATTCCTCTCATGAGTGATGTTTTTCAAAAAAATCTAAAAAGGTAGGGGATCTGAGAATTACCAAATGAAAAAAAAAATTATCTAGCCGTGCGGAGCCGGGACGGGTCAGCTAGTAAATAATAGACAACACAACAGACATTAAAAATACTTTAAGAGGAGTATAGTGTGTGATTAAAATCAACATAAAAGGCTTAAAAATGAAAGTTATATCAGAAATTTGAAATCGACATCTATTAACAAATTACTGAAAATTGAAGGACGTGAGAGAATATCTATTGATAAGATATGTAATAATAACAGAAACTTTTTTGTAGTTTCTATTTTTGATACATAAATAAGCTCGACTATACTTTTTAATAAATTTATAACAGAAATAATCATTTATATTAAAAGCAGAGATGTGCATCAGTTGCCATTATCATCTACTAATAAAATTGCCAGTATTGGTATGATAGGTACAGAAAACTTTTTACGGACTCAAATTTCGATTAGAACGTCTAATATGAAGCTTAACAGCAACATCTATGACTGAAAATTTGAAAAATATAATAAATAATAAAACATTTGTTTATGGATATGATAAGTATATAGATAAAATAGTTCAGTTGTTTTATTTTTTTTAATGTTACTCTAGTGATTTAAAATTACATATTGGGTTAAAGGAGTTTTTTCAAGTCCTAAAGCTTGGGCCGATTTTCATGAAACTTTTTGCATGAGTTTGACACTGGAATGATGTAGATTTACAAATATACCGGGTAGATGGAGATACGATTAGGTTCTAGTAACTTTTTTTAATAATAATTAGTGGGAAAACTGTAAAACTTTTGGTGTGTCACAGATGTATAAAAACAAAGTTTTGTACTCTAACTTCTGCCGTTTTTTATATTTAAATAGAACATGCATTTGTTTACTCTGTGTGTGTAACACTTCCACATCGTGGGAAGTGACTTATACCAACAGTTATTTTATTTTAAAAACTGTTATTCAAAAAAACAATTAACAAATTTACAACCAAAACGGAAATAAAAAGACGAGTTGGTTCTTCCTATACAACCAAGTCGTATCGTAACTCGTTCAGCTCAAGGGCTGCTATGTACCTACATGGGGGATAAAAATGCTGGTACAGAAAGCTGAAGTAAATGGTAGTTATGAAGAAAAAGAAGAAAATCCTGCAATGTCAATAATAGATAATTATAAACATTTAAATAATCTCTGGCCTTCCATTAACCAACAATTTATTGCATCGTTATTATACGTTTAAACACTTAGTTGAATGTTACTATTAAACTAACATATATTTAAATATATCAATATTTGTGTATTATTAATAGCAATGTATCATGTAGGGAGGGCGGGGGATCCTAGCTTTTGTGATATTTGTAGGGGGTCGTAGAAAGTGTGACGCAGCGTGAAGATGAGCGAGAGGGGGTCCAAAAAGGCAAACGCTAGTGTGATGTATATTATGAACGGCAGTTATAGTATAGTTGTTATTGTAATGTGGTTGCTCTGAGTGCATATATACCCTGTATTACAAACTCCAAGGTCAGGACTTATTTTCACACATCGTCAATGTTACTGTTATTTGTATAATTTGTTTTATGAACTTAGGAGTCTGTTACCATTTATTTATTATTATGTTATAAAATTTACATACATAATTTAATACTGAGGTAAAAGTGTATAACGGAACTGTAATATATGCTTGTCAATAGTCGTACATTGTAGCAGACAAATTTCATACAACCTTACTAATGAGACATAACAGGTTAGTTACAATGTCCTTGCAACGAAAATTGGACTAGTGAACGATTTCAAATTTCAAAATGCAGTAATGCAGAAGTACCCTTATTTCATTGCTGGGATGGCCTCAAAACCCTAGTTTTGACAATGTCGCTGTTATCGCAGAAACCTTATCGACTCAATGTCCTGAGGATTAATCGATGATAAAATTGGCAGCATCTGTATAGAAAGCCTTGTGGGCGTCCAAGTATCTAGCTGACTGACGAAATATTCTACTCTAACTGTCCTTAGATCGACAGTCATCGGCTTTCTGTTTGTTGATTATTGCTGTGGCAGCCTAACCCTGCAGTCCCTATAGGTTGACTTTGGCAAACCTGATTTCGTTACGCTGAGTGGCCTACTTACGTATTTACCGTATCTCGGAGAAAAAGGCACTCAGCAGAAAGATTTACTAGTAGCAACATTGATGAATATAACCAAGAATGATATTGTAAATACAAAGAACATAGAAATGTTATAATAAAAATTAAATTTTATATTTGTTTTCAATTTTTGCTAAACTTGAGAGCTAACATTAGTGCGTCGGCATATGTAACTATCGTGAGATTGTTTCTCATGAACTTAATATATAGTGAGGACGCGTGGGTTGGAACAAATTCATTTAAAATTCAGGTGTTGTTTTTTTGAAAAAACGCTCGGACACGCCGGGTTTTTTTTGACTGCAGTTTTTGTGATGATAAACTCATTTATATAGGGTGGGCTATAAATAAATTGCTACCATCAACTTCACTTTTTCAAATAGAAATATTTGTTTTTTATTTCATTTTTGTATTCTGCATTGAATCCTAAGTATTTTTCATGTACAATGTTCTATTGCTAAAAATAACAGTTATTAAAAAAACGACATTTCTTTCAAAATTCAAGAAAAGAAAATATAAACTTATTAAATTAAATGTTCAAATTATTGATCATTAATTCCTGATAATACCTAAGACGGTTTTCATATTCTCCTAACACTTCATTTAGCGTTTGTGGCAGGATTCGTTGAATTTCGGCCCTAATTCTATTTTTTAATTCCTCAATATTTTCCGGCTTATTGAATTTTCGATTTCACGTAACCCCAAAGATAAAAATCTAACCGGCTTAGATCTGTAGACCTAGCTGGCCATTCGATATTACCTCTCCTTCCAATCCATCTATTTGGAAAAATATTGTCAAGATAATCTCGCACTGTTCGCGAATAGTGCGGGGTCGCTCGATCCTGTTGAAGCCATACCGAATCTGCCAGAATATTGGGGTTTTCACTATTCGGGCAGAGTTCTGTTAAACAGGGTATTATGTCATTTTGTAATGTCTAAATACTTTTCCGAGTGTTCCCTCAATAAAAAAGGACCCACAATTGAAGTACCCACAATTCCGGCACACACGTAAACTTTCTTGGAAAACTGTGTATTACTTTCTATAATCCAATGTGGGTTTTCTGATGCCTAATATCGAAAATTTTGCCTGTTTATTGAACCATTTAAATAAAATGTTGCCTCGTCGGAAAAACTATCTTAATTGAAAAGTGCGGGTTGACGTGGCATCTATCCATCATTATTTCCCAAAATTCTACTCTCCGGTCCAAATCATCTTTAGTAAGTACCTGACCTAATCAAACTTTGTATGGGGGTATTTATTTCTATGCAAGCATTTTAGAACAGAAGATTTACTTATGCACTGTTCTGAGGCTAGTTGTCTAGTGGATTTGTGAGAATTTTCTTGTAAATCGAGCAAAACATTTAATTGTGTATTTTCTAGAAGATGTTTGGTTTTGTAATTGTCTCTTACGTGGCCAAATTCTAAAAACTGTTTTCCTATTTTACTAACTACCGATCGTGTAATAGATGGCTCCGTGTACTTCATATTAAATAATTCGCAAACTTCAGCTTGTGTTCGAGTTGTGTCGCCATATCATACCATCGTTAAAATTTCTATTCGCTGCTTTTTTAGTTAAACGCGCCATACTTTGGAACTTTGCAACTGCACTTGACAACTACATATTTGAAGTAAAATTATAGTACAGGTTCTATGGAAATAAACAAGTGTTAAAAACTCCAACATTAAATAAAAGGGTTTCCATTCATGCGACTAAAATACCGCCAACAATCACAAAAACCAGACGTAAATAATTAGGTTCAAACTAACAAACACCTTATTTTTACCGTTGTTTTCTCAACTTTAGAAACAAATGCAATTTTTTTAATAACTGTTAATTTTCGGTATAGGACATTGTACATGAAAAATACTTAGAATTCAATGCAGATTTCAAAAATAAATAAAAACCAAATGTTTCCTTTTAAAAAAATGAAGTTGATTTTCGAAATTTATTTCTGACCCACCCTGTATAAATGAGTTTATCATCACAAAAACCGTAGTCCAAAAAAAAACAGACGTGTCCCAGCGTTTTTCCAAAAAACCAAAACCTGAATTTTAAATGAATTTATTCCAACGCACGCGTCCTCACTGTATACTCAATAAGATTTTCGGTTAATCCAAAATCCAGATTTGGATTACTCCATGAAGATGACAGCTTAACTGCTGTTATGGCGTTAATTGTCAAAAGATAAAGATTTCTTGTTAGGGTACAAAACTTTCCGGGCGATCAGTTATACATTTTCCGAAATACTCACAATGCTATAGGCCCAACGACAATAGTAAATGAATAAGGAGTATTCAAAAAGTATCATTTGAGGCATTATGACGAAGAAAATCTAATAGAAATGATCAGAATTATAAAGTAAAATTAGAACCATGTTTGTTTTCTTTAACAGGCATTCCAGAAAATTGCAGGTGTTCCTTCCTTTCTTTCTTTATTCCAGTTCAAAATTTACAACAAACACAATATTGCAAATCCTACAGAGGTAATGATACCTGTGTGTAGGACCTGGACAGAATTACCTAAAACTAAACATACATACTAACATAAAAATATAGACATATAAACTAGTATACTAAAACACTAGAGACTAAATTATATTCAAGTATTGCTAATTATTTAAATTTTTATACAGTACTAATTAATGCAAAACTTAATAATACCCCTTTTCTCTGCACAACAATCATGTTGTATTGTAAAAATATTTAAGAATCATAAAACATAAAACACATATTTAAGAAACATACAACAATACAATAACAAAATCAAAAAGTCAAATTAAGTGTACTCACACAATTTCTTTCACAAATGTATCCTTACTTGTTATTATAAATCCATTCTTTTATTTTTCTTTTTTTGTGATTGCTGTTCAAGATTTTTAAATCATTTGACATGCTATTAAAAAGTCTAATAGCTACAATGAAGCTACTTTTATTATTTATTGTTTTCTTGATAATAGGCATTTGTAAGTTTTTATTTCTGGTTAAACTTGTCGATGTTTTAAATTTATCCTTTAGATTATTAATATGGTACATAAGTGATTCAAAGTTAAAGAGCTGTTTTATATTTGGTGGATGAGCCATAAGTACAAGTTTGTTATTATTTATTACTTTTAAAATTCTGTTTTGGATGTTTTCTAACAATATTCTAAAGTTCGTGTAGCCCCTCCCCAGGCTATTATTCCATAATTTTATGCTATTAAATAGGGCGTAATATATCATTCTAAGAGTTTCACAGTTCAATACTCTAGATAACTTGGCAAAAATGAAAACAAGATATTTGGTTTTGTTAATAACTTATTGAATATTTTGATCGCATTTTAAATTCTGATCGAAAATAATCCCTAAATATTTACAATTTTGTACTCTAGTAATATCACTACAATTTATTTCTATATTAAATATATCAGGGACACTATCAGAATAATTCTCAAAGGTCATACATACGGTTTTCTTCCTATTTAAGGTCAGTTTGTTTAACATATGCCAGTCAGCAATGTGATCAAGATACTCGTTCATTTTCATTTGAATTCCCAAGATTTCTCTGCATACGATATTATATTAAAAGGCATATCCACCAAGATGTCATTAATGTGTAAAATAAAAAATAGTTGCCCCAAAATTGTTCCCTGAGGAACTCCTGTTTTGACTGTCAAAAAATTACTACAATCTTCATCTATCTTAACTCTTTGATGCCTATTTTCTAAGTAACTCGTTAAAAGTTTATTAGCTTCGCCTCTACCACCATATCTCTCCAATTTATCAAGTAAAATTTTATGGTTGACTGTATCGAAGGCCCTTGCTAAATCAAGAAAACGTAAATGCTATTGGCTGGCTCTTATCTAGGTTTTCTATTACCAAATTTGTTATCAAATTTAATGCATCTTTTGTTCCCTTATTTTTTATGAAGCCAAATTGGTTATTTGCAATGATTTTACATTTGTTTATAAATCCAATCAGTCGGTTGTAAATGACTTTTTCAAAAATTTTTCCCAAATTTGATATCATGAGATGGGTCTATAGTTAGATGGAAGGTATCTCTCACTACTTTTGTAAATAGCTAAAAATATCTGCTTTTTTGAGAGCATCTGGCCAGATAGATAAATTAATACTCAAATTAATAATATGTACAATTGGTTCAATTAAATTGCTAATATTTTAATAGTTTTGGCATTTATATTGTCGACGCCTCCATTTTTAAATTTTAATTTGTGTATACTGTTACTGAATTCATTATTTGTGGTGCTAGGATAAAGAAATATAGATTTAGAATTTCTTGTTGGTAGTTTTAATTTACAGTAAGCTGGTTGCTGTATTTTTTCACATAACTCAATTATACTTTTGGCAAAGAATTCATTTAGGGAGTTGACAATTCCTGTTTTATCAGTTATTTTGTTTATATCATTATCCATTATATACTTATAGCTTTTTCATTCCTACTCTTGGTGCCTAACTTATTGTTTATTATTCTCCGCAATTTTTTATTGGTATCATGACACATTTCAACTTGCTCCTTATCATGCATTAACTTAGCCTCATATATTACTTTATCAAGTATTTTAACAATCTGTTTGTATTCCGTTCTTACTTGTTCATTACTTGGCTCAGACTTCCATATCCTGTACAATAATTTTTTTCTTTGGCAGGATGTTATAATTCCTTTGGTTATCCATTTACTTCTAGGTTTATTTTTCGATTTATTACTGTATTGTTTTGTGTATTGAGCTAAATCAATGCAACTTTTAATCAGTGATATTAGCAAGTTGGTAGCTTTATTTGGATCGTGGAATAAGGATATCTTGTACCAATTTTGTACCATTGCAATCTTCTTTAACTTATTATAATTAATAACTGTATAACTATTCTTTACTTCATTTTTTTGCATTTTATTTAATGCAACAAACAATGGATAATGATCAGTGACCGTAGTCTGAGTTAACTTAAATGTCCTAGTTATTATTGAACCAATTTTAATAAAGATATTGTCAATACATGTCCCACTATTATCATTGGCTGTATCTGATGGTCTAGTTATACCGTCAAAACCTGGAATAAAGCCCATTTCCAATAAGTTATTAATATGCTCTTGACACAAAAAATCGAGTTTCAAAGTATCAATATTAAAATCACCTATGATAATGTGATTTTTAACATTTTTTTAGATTCCAGAAATTTTGTTATGTTTAAAATGAATTCAGATTTATCTAGATAATGACACCTATATACTGCAGAGATTTCAACACTGTTACTATGATTAAGTTCAATGCAGCAGTTTAAGATGTTTAAATGCCCAAATTTGATTATTTCAGTGTGTCCGCTAATTTTTTCTTTAATGTACATGACTACACCATCCGACTTGTTAATTCTAGTATTATTATAATAAATATTATATCCAGGTAATGAGAAGTAAGTATAATGTTCCAAATTCCACACTTCAAAAGAGGTTATTATATTAGGTTTATTCTCTAAGCTATCAATAAAAATTTCAAGCTTTTTAAGATTAGCATTAGGCTTCTAAAATTTACACTAAGTATATAATCATTTTGTTTATTAATATATTTATGTAACTTGTAAGTATTAGTAAATTCTAGCTCTTTCTCAACTATTGGTTGATTCACGGTTTCAATGAAATCAAGATTTCCTCCCATTTACAATGAATAATAATAAAAATAATTTAACATATATACATATATATATATATATATATATATATATATAATAAATGTGACATAATACTAATTTATCTAGAAAAATACTTTGATCAAGTAAAACTATTAGTTATGATAGTCAGGACCTGAATCTGGTACTGTAATGAAAAACAATGTGGGTCAGTAGCTTTATAATTAGTGGCATACTTGAGGTTGTATTTCCTGTTCGCTTTTATGCAGTTGATACAGATACAGAAAACAAAGTTTTCTTTTTGAAAGAGTTAAGTAACCTCGAGTACCTAAGACGGCTGCATAGATGTGCACTCTAACGGTTGATTAGTTAACAGCGAAGCCTGGCAGTAACATCAAAACTATTAGATAATGGATCCACAACTTTCAGTTGGTAGCAATGCCATAGTTTAGATCTCGGTATAAACCAGTGCGTCGTCAAGCACAGGTTGTAGATGGCGAACATAAAACGATGCAAGAACAGTGTAGTTTTAAGGGTAGTTATTTAGAGTTTTGTTTTCAACAAAGTTCGTAAAGCATATTGGGAATGTAGATCGTTGAAAAAGAAACAATATTAGTTAGTATGTCGAAGTTGTCGATTTTTGGGAGCAACGTTTATAAAACGTTGCTAGATTAATGTGATTGAAGTTCTTTTAGTTCAAAAAGCATTCTTTATAAAGCATCGTGAATGGAAAACAATTGCTGGAAGAAATGTGATGAAAGTTCATAAAGCTTTTGTAAGTAGAATTTTCCTGGAAAATGGCGTCAGTCGGCCATTGCAGTTTGAACATTAGAGCAACGAGTACTGTTGCAGAACTTAGTAAGGTTTAAACACAATGTTATATGGTGAAAATTGTAATTATCGAAATTGAATAAAATTGAATTTTGTTTATTTTTATGTTTCTTTTGGGAATAACACCACAATAGAAATAAAACTACGTATATTGCAGGAATACCAAACGTTTCAAAGTCTATTCTGACTTCGTTGTCAATGGTTTTATATTTATTGATGTAAATTGCAAAATGAAAATTTGATTTATGACATTTAAAATTGACATTAGAAAATTTGTTGTTTTTAGATATACAGGTAGCACAAAAAATTCTAAAGATCATGAATTATAGTTAACCAGCTTTCAAATTAGAAGAATTTGAAAGAGTTGTCTTTAGAATTTATAAGTGGCGTTCCTAGGTACGACTTTGTTAAAGATAGCGCATTCGCCAAAAATGCGATCAAAGAATTCTATTGTTTCAGTGATCCCATTAACGTCATAAGGGAAAACCTAGGAAAAACCTTATGAACTATCCCGATATTGGGTTGTTCAAAAGGAAGTTACCATTAATAATTTCTTCCTTAATTGTCGGTAACCAGATACGATTAAATTCTACAGAAGTAGAAGCGATACAATCGTCTTCATTCAAAAGAATTAGGCAGACTCTTTTATTTTTCGTTTTGTGTTATGTTGTTCTTTGTGAAGTATAGTTGAATTGTCAAATTGTATTTTATGGCCTAGGTCCCAAGCATGTTCACAATTTTTGATTTTTCAAATTGTCGTTTCGTTATGTAATTTTTGTGTTCATTTATTCGTACGTTTAATGTCTCGATGTTTCTCCAATAAAATTTATTGCATTCGCAAGGATCTTATATATGCAGTTTTTTGAGTTCTGGTTTTGTTTGTTGGTTTTGTATTCGATATTAAAGATTTAAGTGTATTTCTTGTTTGGAATGTTGTTTTAACATTAAATCTGTTGCCCACTCTTTTCAATCTTTCTGACAGACCCTGTATATATGGCATAGTTGTAACTGTAATGTTGTTGTCTTGAGTAGTAGTAGTGTTAAGAGAAGTTCTAGGTTGATTCGGAAGGTTTGTTTTCTGTTCAAGTCTGTTTAATTGTTTGTTGATAAATTTTGTGGGGTAATTGTTTCCAGTGAGAACATTCTTTATAATTATTTTTTCTTTGTTGAATTTATTATCATCAGAACAGTTGGTCTTTGCTCTATCATATAATGACTTAATGACACCTTTCTTTACTGTATTCGGATGATTTGAATTACACAATCTTGAAGAACTAGATAAATTATTAAATGATATAAATAACAAAGAGCCAACTATCAAATTTACCCTTGAAATTGAAGAAAATAACAAACTATCTTTTTTAGACATATTAATAACAAAAACAGAATCTTCATTCGAAACAGAAGTTTATAGAAAACCAACTCATACAAACAGATACCTAAATTTCAATTCAAATCATCCGAATAAAGTAAAGAAAGGTGTCATTAAGTCATTATATGATAGAGCAAAGACCAACTGTTCTGATGATAATAAATTCAACAAAGAAAAAATAATTATAAAGAATGTTCTCACTGGAAACAATTACCCCACAAAATTTATCAACAAAGAATTAAACAGACTTAAACAGAAAACAAACCTTCCGAATCAACCTAGAACTTCTCTTAACACTACTACTACTCAAGACAACAACATTACAGTTACAACTATGCCATATATACAGGGTCTGTCAGAAAGATTGAAAAGAGTGGGCAACAGATTTAATGTTAAAACAACATTCCAAACAAGAAATACACTTAAATCTTTAATATCGAATACAAAACCAACAAACAAAACCCAGAACTCAAAAAACTGCATATATAAGATTCCTTGCAAATGCAATAAATTTTATATTGGAGAAACATCGAGACCATTAAACGTACGAATAAATGAACACAAGAATTACATAACGAAACGACAATTTGAAAAATCAAAAATTTGTGAACATGCTTGGGACCTAGGCCAATAAAATACAATTTGACAATTCAACTATACTTCACAAAGAACAACATAACACAAAACGAAAAATAAAAGAGTCTGCCTTAATTCTTTTGAATGAAGACGATTGTATCGCTTCTACTTCTGTAGAATTTAATCGTATCTGGTTACCGACAATTAAGGAAGAAATTATTAATGGTAACCTCCTTTTGAACAACCCAATATCGGGATAGTTCATAAGGTTTTTCCTAGGTTTTCCCTTATGACGTTAATGGGATCACTGAACAAAGTCGTACCTAGGAACGCCACTTATAAATTCTAAAGACAACTCTTTCAAATTCTTCTAATTTGAAAGCTGGTCAACTATAATTCATGATCTTTAGAATTTTTTGTGCTACCTGTATATCTAAAACAACAAATTTTCTAATGTCAATTTTAAATGTCATAAATCAAATTTCATTTTGCAATTTACATCATAAATATAAAACCATTGACAACGAAGTCAGAATAGACTTTGAAACGTTTGGTATTCCTGCAATATACGTAGTTTTATTTCTATTGTGGTGTTATTCCCCAAAGAAACATAAAAATAATCAAGAACATGCCACAAACAACGTTTAGAAGACAATTTGAATTTTGTTATTGAATATACTCGCAATTACGAACGGAAATAACAGATTGTGTTACTACGCTCGTAGGCATAGTCCGTATTCTAGCTGGAGTAAAGCAGTAGTTCTCGAATATAAACATGCTCAGATTCGAACCCGATTCGTAATCATGGTCATTCGAGATGGAAATAGTAAGAGCCTCTTCGTAAGCATGCTGCTAACGAGCCAGGTTTGTTCCTACCTGCAGTTTTCAAACCGCCTTGAAACTGTCACAAAATCGCCTGCATTGAATATGTGCACAACTGCGACTTTAGCACCGTTCAACGTATTACCATTGTATAGTCACAAAAAATATTCGTTCGAACGATTTTCTGACAAGTTTGTGATCTGAACTCTGTGACCAGCATTCCGTAACCTTAATGTATTGACAGTTTCTACTGCGCATGATTAATAAGAATTACCAAACGAGTCTTGCTCTTCACCAAGGATTGAAATGACGATGCAAGAACCGGTACTTCATTTGGTTGGAACACGTTAATGTATCGTTTACTGAACCGTCATAACATGGTTGGAATAGGTTTTCTTGAATGCGCATGACGGTGATCGTCACATATACTGTTTCGCATCGGGTAGGAACAAACCTAAAATAACACGCCCTTCCTTAATAATAGGATTGAAAACGTTTTGTTGAAATCTAGTTTTCATCAAGTTAAGTTGACTAACCTACGACTATTTTCGAATATCTCAAATGTTATATGTATACACAAACTTAATTAAAGCGAATACCGTTTTTATCAAATAAAAATTGTCTTTGTGTAATAATCGAATTTACACGATTTTGATAACGATAATTATGTTATAGAGGGATCAGAACTATGATCCTACAAGAGTTTTTTACTGATACTACTACCGGCATTTCGACATCTATTTGTCTCTTCCTCGAAACGTTACAATTATTGTGATAGTAATTTACTGACTCATAGTCAGTAATACACTAGTTATCTAATTCTAATGACGCAACTATTTGTTAGCCAATTTTTTCAAAAAATACAACTTTTGAAAATAAAATTAATAGTTGAACACAATCAACTTTCCATTTATCAATGCTCAGTAAAATATTGTGGCCATCATTGTGCAAATCAATATACAGTATGCATGTAAAATATGGAACATACCCCATAAAATCGATCTAGATAAAAGAAAAACTAACCTCGGACCCGTCGACCTGAATTTAATAATGCCCAAATTTAGACATAAATAGATTTTTCATAACACCATTAATGTGGTCTGTATGACGTCATTCACTTTTTTTGAATGACAACTCCAACATTTCATATAACGATTTGAAAGATATAGCAATTCTACATACAGGAACTTTAAATTTCAAATCGTTTACATAACAAGTTTTTCTTGAAAAAACCTGTTTTATTCACTTAGACCAAAAAATCAACTGAATGGTATAAATGTTACAAAAAAATAAGAAAAAATCAGAGTAAGTGCTCAAATTGGCCATCATTTACTAGCTGACATTGAGCAAGGCTATTTTTAATTTATTTTCAATGTTGGATAAGACTTGAGGAGTGATTAGTTTGATTTCTTCCATTATTCTAATGTTTAAATCTTACCAAATAGTACTGACTATTTGGTAGGTTGACGTAAACCATCGACTTCAGGTGCCCAATATATACAGGTCTGACTATTGACAGAACCATTTAAATAAATAAACGCTTCGTTTGAGAAAAATATACTTGAAAATTCCATGTCGATATAACATCGCCCTATCATTGTTCCACAGAATTCAACGCTTCGGTCAAAATCATCTTTTCTTCAACTTGTAATAAAACATTCAATTCATCTGATATTGCTGGATTTAGACGGACTTCTTACATGACCCGAGTGTCAAAATTTATCATTTGCCTAACTTATGATTTATCTTGTAATAGGTCGTAAACTGGTTATTGTGTGGGAGTCTCTATAACCGGTTATAATTAATATTTCAATACGTTGGGTTTCATTTAAACTCACAGTTCTTTACTTTTGATTACATTCAAAATTACAATTCAAGTATATCAACTATTAAACTTGTTTATTCATTGTACGGGAAAAAATCGAATTGAAAATTAGTAAACCTTCGATCTTTAACAAAACAACCAACGCATTTGAAAATAGCATTCATTGCTCATTGGCAGCTAGTAACTGGTGGCCAATTTGAATAGTTGCTTTGAGAATTTCTCTTTTGTTACATTTATACCTTACAGTTGATTTTTTTGGTTTAAGTGAATAAAAGGGAACAAGAATTCTAGAATTCTTGTGTACATAAAAATGCAAATATTGGAGTTGCCATTTATAAAAATTTTGTATGACGTCAAATAGACCACATTAATGACGTCATGAGAAAACAATTTATGTCCAAATCTGTGTATTATTAAATTCAGGTTGAGGTGTCCAATGTTTTTCTTCCCTATTTACCTGAACAGAATTTATTTCCGTGCATATTATATAAAACGGAACTTTGTCGAAGTTCTGACATAAAGAATGCATGCGTTGTAGCTTTACCAGATATTAAAAATAACAATAATTTAGGAACTGTTGCAGGTCATTGGTATAGCAATTTATTATTACATTACTAATATAGACAATAATAATAAATATGGCTATGCACAAATTTATCTTGCCAAACTATGTTTTAGGTGCCAATACGTTAGATTCACTACACACAATCATCTACTGTGCTGCAATTTCCATCTGCAAACCAATTGGGGTCAATTTAGACAAACACCCCGAATACCACCTTGGCAAAAAAGACTTGAAGGGAAAATTAATTCTCTTCGGAAAGACATTGGAAAACTGACTGAGTACCAACCAGGGGTCAGGAACAATAGAATAGAAAGACTTGTCAAGACTATCATGGACAATAACCGAATAGACTCTCAGTGGGATGGACAAAACATCACATCTCAGCAGTGCCTGGACAGTCTACGACAAAAGTTCTCCGTCTACAGAAGTCGATTGAGAAGGTATAAAATCACTAACCAACGGAAACTAGACAACGCATTATTCCGAAAATCAGAAAAGGGGTTTTATAGAAAACTCAACAACATCAATAATAATGAAACCCCTATTTGTTCCAGTAAAACGGCCATCGAGCAATTCTGGAAAACACAACTTTCCACAACAGTTTTCCATAACTCCAGAGCGAGCTGGATTAATGAGGAGGAGGATGCATTTCAGAATTGTGATAACATGCAACACCAACCATTTACACTGGAAGACACGTCCAACATAATAAAACACCTCGACAACTGGAAACCACCAGGACTGGATAAAGAAACTTACGCCACCCACGAGAAATTAACAGTACTCATTAATGACATAATTATCCATCCACACAAGATGCCTAGTTTCTTTACGCATGGTGCTAGATACCTCTTACCAAAGAAAAACCTATGTACACAGGGCCCACCAAAGTACCGACCAATCACTTGCCTCCCAACCTTACACAAACTTATAACGTCGTGCATTAATCATCGCCTTTTCAGACATTGTGAGCTGAAAAACATAATTACCTCCATGGGGTGCAAAGAACAACTAATAATTGATTCCGTTGTCTGCAATCAAGCCCACTCCAAACGACGAAATCTCTACATGGCATATGTGATCTACATAAAGGACTTTGATTCAGTTCCACATGATTGGCTCATTCAGGTGCTGAAACTCTATAAAGTAAATAATTGTATTGTTAACGTTTTAGAATATGTCATGACCACCTCGCAAACCAAAATCTTTCTGAATGAAGCCGACTGTTCTATACAAACCGACTCTATCCCAATCAGAAGGGGTATATTCCAGGGAGACTCTCTTAGCCCGCTGTGGTTCTGCCTTGCCATGAACCCACTCTCACACAAACTGAACTCGACTAACTTTGGGTTCAGTCTCAAACACAATAACGTACAAGCATTAAAGATAAACCATTTGTTATAGATGGACGACTTAAAGTTGATGGCAGCTACGAAACAACAGCTGCATGATATGCTTAAAATAGAAGGGTTCTCTAGTGACATCCATATGCAATTTGGCCTGGACAAATGCCGAATTATTAATATAGTAAAAGGCAAAATACAGCAGGGGCCCTACGAAACGAGAGATGGCACCTCAATTGAATCCATGGAGGAAGGCCATACTTACAAATACCTTGGAATAAAGCAGGCTCAACAAATTGATCACTCCACCATGAAAAAGGACCTATCAACACAGTTCTATAGAAGGGTAAGACGACTGTTGAAAACTAAGCTTAACAGTAACAATCTGTTTCAGGCTATTAACACCTACGCGTGTTCAGTACTCAGTTACTCATTCGGAATAGTTAAATGGTGCAAGACTGACATTGAACAACTACAACAGAATGTTCGAGTCCTATTATCAAAAGCTCAAAATCGCCATCCAAAGAGCTCTGTCGAACGTACAATGTTGCCACGGTATGGAGGAAGAGGATTGGCAGATATAGGCAAGTTACCTGATCAACAAATTTCTAATTTGTGTAATCATTTCCAGAATCTCGCAGAATTTTCTGATCTACACAAAGTCATATGTCAGGTTGATGACTCAACACCTCTACGACTAACAGAACAACAAGTTCAAGAATACTACCAGACAACTGATCAGAAACTGCTCAAATGGAAAGAGAAGTCGCTTCATGGAAGACATATAAATGACGTCAATCAAGATTATTTCGACAGTTTAACGTCGAACTACTGGTTGATCTCTGGTCATATGTTTCCTGAAATAGAAGGCTTTATATTGGCAATCCAAGATCAAGTAAAACCAACTAAGAACTATCTAAAGTACATCGTTAAAGACCCAAACATCTGAATCTATCCAGCATATCACAGGAGGTTGCCAACCGTTCGCTGCAACTGAATACAAAGAACGACACGATGCTGTGCCAAAAATACTGCCCCAGGAACTAGCGCTTAAACTTGAGCTATCACAGTCGGTAAGAACACCTTACTATATATACAAACCAGAATCTATTTTAGAAAATAACAACTACAAGCTGTACTGGGACCGGACGATATTGACCGATCGGACTGTTGCTCACAATAGAGCAGATATAGTTTTGGTAGATAAAGTTTCTAGAAAAACAACCTTAATTGACATAGCATTCCCTAACAACAATAATATAAATATTAAGCAGGCTGAAAAAATAGCCCAATATAGGGATTTAGAATTTCAAATATAGAAACAATGGGACATGAACAATACTGGAACGGTACTAATTGTTATATCAAGAACATGACGCCAACCACGGGCCTGACAACCTGGCAAGGGCTCCCAAAGAGCTAAACCCTTTTGATATGTAGTATATCTGGGGTTTAGTGAATTTTCCCCTAAAGGCACGATATGCGTGCCTTAGAGGGAGTGTGATGCCATACATTGTATGGTCAAGTCGAATAAATAATAAGCCTTAGAGGGAGTGTGCATGCCATATATTGTATGATCAAGTCGGGGATAGATAATAAACATAAATTGCAAGTACATATAAACTAACAATTCAAAGCCAAAACACAAAAGGCTCTTCTAGATATATTAAAACATAATATTTGCATTAACCATAACGTTGTAAAATGTTGCAAAGAATGTAATTGTTACATTACATCGTTCAGGAAACGAAAGTGCTAAAAATAGAAGGAGTTAGTCAGTTTTTGTCCTGGATTTATTCGTTTGAGACGGGGAAATGGGGAGCGCTATTTAAATTGAAATCTCCAAAACATTCTAAAAGAACAATAATCTCATATATTGAAAGCCTGATAAATTGCAAGGTGTTAATTTGAAATACATCAGTGTGGAACCGCTAAATGGAATAAATTCGATAAAATTGACATTAAAAAAAGAAAATCATTTAAAAAAAAAACATTAATGTCAATGCAGAAAATTTTCAAAATGCTCGCCGCGAACGTCTTAGCACCATGCTAATCTAGTATACAAATGTCATCTAACGTTACTCAACATCTCAGACGTGACTGATCTAATGGAAGCGCGATTCGTCTTTGAAGATCATCCAAGTTGAGAGGTTTAGTTTTGTATACAGTACTTTTAACATATCCTCACAAAAACTAGTCCAATGGCGTCAAATCAAGAGATCGTGCTGGCCATTCTATCGATCCGCGCGTCACATCCACCGATTTGGAAAAATTTGGTTCAGGTACTGCCAGAATTTTATTTTATAAATGGGGCTGAAACCATATTGTGTTGACAGGAACTGGATCAGGATATAAGTTTGACAAAGTTGGAACGACATTATGTTGGAGCAATTTTAAATATTTATCTCCATTCAAGTTGCCATCAATGACAAAGGGACCTACGATATGATTTCCAACAATTTCTGCCCAAACATTAACTTTTTCAGGATATTGCGTACGTTTCTCTATCATCCAGTGAGGATTCTCATTAGACCAATAGCGGCAGCTACTTATTTTATCTGTCTTACATGACCAAGCTCGCGAAACTGTTTTTCTATTTTGCTAATTGGGATACAGCCAGCCAATTTAGAAAATAAGCGATGAACTTCCTTTTGTGCCCATGTGTTATCTCTATAACCAATCATTTGTAGAATGGTTATTCCGTGCATTTCTGTTAAATGAACCATTTTTCCGATAGCACTTGACTCTGATCACCTCTCTCATGCAGGCAGACAACAAGCTGCCAAGGCAAGGCAGTTTTGACGAAAATAAACAAAACCGTTTTTTTTTTCGTATCAGTAAAAAGGAACGCGGGAATGGTTTTTGCTTACTACCTCAATCTCAAGAGCTAACAGGGAATTAATTAGGGTGTAATGTAGCGAATTTGCGAAATAAAATAATTTTATTTTTTATTGTTATTTTTTGTAATAAATCTGAAAACACTTAATATTTCCGAAACAGTTGAAGATAGGTGTAGCACATTGTACATGGGTTATATCTAAAATTTTCTGTAGAATTCAAAAAATAAATAATATTCTGGGGCTTGCATTTAGAATAAGAAAGTTGGTATTGACCATTATCACATGACACGCCCTACATAGAACTTTTTTTGTTGAAAAAATGTGCATTAAAAAATACAAATAGACGTCTGCAAGGGTTTTTCCCTACAAGTCGTCCTGTGTGTGTTATCAAGTTTATTCCATTTGACTGTTCCACACTGTATGCAAATATACACACTGACAAAGCAATCGCAACACTCAGAAGCAGATGTTTAAATTTTATATTATTTTGCTAAATTTTGGTGAATGCTTTTTCATGCAATCTTTTCTTTCTCAATTTGGGATCCAAAACCGATGTTTAGTAATGTTAAAATGGCTAGAGTCCATGTACGCCGAATCCATCACCAGCGAAATAATTTTGAAAGAATTCGAATTATTGGTTAACGGAAAACGGGTTTTTTATTTCCAGACATCGGTCACCGCACGAACTACTGTTATGAGATGTTGCCAAGTGTTGATAATACCCAAAATCGGAAAAGACTAGGCACAGGTACACAAAGATTTTTTTACCCCCACAGACCAAACCAATATTTCTGGCGGTTTCTTATGTTGTTGAATCTGAATCTGTGGTCAGTTTTGTCCTATCGTCAGGTTTGTTTCAGATCACTTCACGGTCAATTTTAGGCCTTTGAGTTTTTTGTCGCTGAATCTGGGGTCAGTTTTGCCATATCATGTCAGGATTTAAGTATGTATTGAGGAAAACAAGTCCATCTATGTTGTTTACAAAACATTCACTTTTTGGAAAGGTACAATTGACAATTATATTAATACAAATAAGCTGAGTTACCGGAAAGGAAAGGGTGTAGTACAATGTATAGTTCCAATTGATGTGGTTCCGTTCAAAATGTGCTCATATGTCACGCCGGATTAATTGTAGAAAACTCAAACTCTATTCCTCGAGAATCGAATCCCTCCGCATCTCTCGTTGTCCGTCGATCCGATATGTGTTTTTGTTACAAATACGTATGGTTTAGGAAAGAAAGGTAAATAAAACGAATGCCAGCATTCATTGCAAGTAAATAAACAATATAAAATGTTTTTAATTTTGATATGTTTTAAATAGTCATGCCTATAGTTTTCAACGGTTTGTCATATGCCCTATTTAACACCCATGTACTTTTTGTTTATACTTTTTGCCAGCAGCAATCATCATGTATGTGTTGCAATTTGTTTTTAAATAGATAACTCCGTGAGCACAATTGTTAATCAATCAAAATGCAGCTCTTTGTTCATAAAATGATTCATTTTTCCAAAAATTGTTTTATCTGTATATTGCAGTTTTTTTATTTCATAGATAAGTTTTATCGTTATTTATAAATATATTGCATTTGGGTGCAGATGCAGCTTTTTGTTTTTAGTATAGTAAATAATTGCGTCTGTAGTACAGTAATGCCTCCCAAGCGACAATTTTCAAGGGCTAAAACCACCAGGTAAATTATTTTATAAAATAATATTTCTTTCCCACATATTGATATTAAAATTTATATAAATTTGAGAAGTATATTAATTGCTTGAGTAATTCCAAACTTGTAGCTCTACATATTATTTATCATTATATGTTGCCAAACAGCATTTATTTGTTGTTAATATTTATTTACACCTTAAGTAATCATATACATAAAATATTACAAATTAAAACAATTTTAATTTTTCGGATACAATGAATAATTTTTGATTGATTACCCTCGAAATTATTGAAACGTGTGTAGGGAGTTTCAGAAAGCAGTGAATGGCAGAGAAATTAAGCCCTAACTAGCACTCCCAAAGAAGTACATACTGAGATTACCTGAGTACATCTGGGTATGAATAATATTTTAGATAGCATTCGTCAACTGAGTCAGTAAGGGTCCGAAGGCCAGGACCAAGGGCAGAATGCAGCAGTACAATGTGGGCACCTCATTTGAGAGAATATCTACTCGTATTGATGTCGCCGGTCCATTCCCCGAGTCTGACAGGGATATATGCCATAACCAATCAGGAGGCAACCACGGTGGTAGCGATACTGGTGGAACACTTGAAGGGACCACCGTGTTATTTGGCCTTAGGCTCACCAGAAGCATCGCCCAATGAAGTTAAAATTATACCGACTATCTCAGACAAAATATGCTGGCCGCACATGAATTAGATAGGACGCAAATGTTGGCAACTAGCGATCGTATGAAAACAGGTTACCATACGAAAGCAAGTTCGGTCGGGTTCCAATAGTATTTTTCTGGTATAAAAAAGTACCGAAATTTCCAGTCCTTTACTAAAGAGTACGAGAACAATCAAGAATCACTGAGACGGATTACATATGCCGCCCTACATCAGCAGTGGAGGTCAGTAGATAGCAAATTAGAGTAACGGCTAATACCGAAGTCTTATTGTTTGAGAAATATAGTAAAGATTAGTTGTGAGATAATGAGTAAATAAAGACGGTTTATCAAATGTGTAGACTTTGACGGTCGGTGTCAATGGATAAACGATGGTTTTCCAGCCGATCTGCCGTGGTCTACGGGAATTTCTACCAAACGTTTCATCTGAAGTGCGGCAGACATCCTCAGCGGTGTGGGCGTCGGTGATATCTCACTCACTTGATTGCCATTAGCGAATCAGGAGACGTCGTGTTAAGATAGTTCATGCAAGCAGTCTACGTTGTGTCTCAGTACACTTGTTTTTTGGGTATTTTTTTAATTTATAAAACATCACCTCCGTGTTACAATTTGCGATTAAATAGATAATATAAGCACAATTGTTAATCAGTCAAAATGCCGCTCTTTGTTCACAAAATTAATCACTTAAAATAAAAAACTTAATCCACAAGAGTCAGTTTAAGGTTGTGTTTAATCGATAAATTTTATCGTTGAATACAAATATGACGCATTTGGGCTGAGGTGCATCTTTTTTTGTTTAAAATAGTTTTCCTCGACTATTGGTAGTCGTCTAGGTGGTATTCTGATGAGTTGAGCCTTTCCGGTATCTATTCGATGCTGGATGATGTTGGTGCGACCGGTGGTCCCATCTTGACTGTTAAAAATGTGCCAGTGCTTTGTGATAAATTGCTTTGTTTTCTTCTGGTTCTTTGGTATCAAGTGTGTCAAATGGTCAGCATACTGTTGTAGGAACTCTTTACTGGCCCTGTCTCCATTACCGACATCTGGTACTCTTCCTCGCAATTGATGATGGTCTCTACTGTATCGAAACAAGCTATCTCTTGACCATTGGCAATTCTGATGTCTTGGTTGGACAAATTCATAACTCTAATTGGTATATCTCGTCCGGTTTTAACTATAGCCCGTCGAACTAAGTAGTCATGAGCTGACAATTCCAGGAGTGCTGTCTAGCTGCCCATGAATAATCTGTTCTGTTCGACCCGGAATTCTGGCTGAATACTTTGCCACAATTTTTATGGAGGTAGCTGAACTGTTGACGGGTCGTGCCGATACGAATTCCTCATTTAGGAACTGAAGAACATCATCATCATCTCGGGTCGGTAATAAAGCCATGCTGGCTAATTAGGTCCACACCCAGAATCAAGTCGTCCTCAATATTCGCTACCAGGACCCTATGTCGGATCATGTTATCCCCTATATGTAGCACGACATCTGCCTCACCCTGTATTGACATGGACTCGCCGGTGACTGTTTTGAGCTGAATGTTGTTGGTAACTGGCCGGATTTCCGATGCTTTCAAAACTCTGGACTTGGCAATGGACACAGCGGCGCCGGTGTCGATGGTGATGGAAATTGCTTGGCCATTGATGGTGCCCCTGATGACTAGGCTGCTGCTGTCTCGGCAAAATCACCGATGGATAACATTTTGGGGGCTGGTGGAGGGTTAGTCAGCATTCACCCCCTTATACTGACTGGCTGACCGTCCCTGGACATGTGGCTGTTCTGTTGGTTACCCCTGGTCGGGGATCGTTCAGGTGGACTCACTCGACAATCACGTTGAAAGTGTCCTGTCAGTCCACACCGGTAACATGCCCCTCTGGTGCCATTTCTTTGTGACCGTTCTAATAGCTTGTTCAGACCAGCCAGCAGGGCTTGTCATGGTGACTCTGGCTCGTCCTGGTTATAGGAAACTGCTCGGACCCTCGGCTTGGACATGTTCATGACGGCCTCTACTTCTAACGCCCGAAGTAAAGCTTCATTACTTTTCTTGACGCCACTTAGTCTTAGATTTCGTTGTACTTCTACATCTCTGATACCGTTTATGAAACTCTGTATGGCCAACTGGTCTTTCGTTTCCTCTGGCAGGTCTGGGTAGGACAAGTGTACTAACCGTCTAATCTATGCATCGAATTCTTGGAAGCTTTCACCGTAGTTTTGCGTTTTTCCACTCCGTTGGACCTGGTATACCTGGCTCAAGGATTGATTGTCGTAACGTTTGTCCAGATGCTTTGGAGGAGTTCTAGGGCCGGATCTCTTAAGGAAATTACAAGAGAGGTAGATTTTTCTTGGTTATCTCATCCATTAACTGAAGCCACTGCTTCAAATTGCCATTTATACATGGGCCAAGATGAACTGCCATCAAATGTGGGTGGTTTGCTAACAGAACCTTTGGTACTCATGGTGTTCTGGTAATTTCCTCGCTGTAAGTCCTCCTGCATTTTTTTTTATTTCTATTTCTACCTTGTTTTGGATGGCACTGATATTATATTGAACTGTGTTTCGAATAGAACTGATTTCAAATTTTATCTGGCTTTGGATGGAATCAAGGTCATCTACTTTGGTTTCAAGAGTGTCTACAATATTTTTTATGGTCTTAATGTCATTATTTATCTCTTTTATGTCTGACTCAACTATTTGCATTCCGTCATTAACTGTTTCATTAACTTGTGCTACTACTTGCATTAATAGTTCAAATTGCAGTTGTCTTTTTTCTTCCTTTTTGCCTTGTTTGTCTTCAAATTTCGATAACAATTCTTCAATTAAATTATGTTATTCATTTTTCATAGTGGAAACAAGATTTTGTTGTTCGCTTTTCATCGTAGTGACAAGATTTTCTAATTCTATTTTACGTTTTTCATCAAAAGATTTTACTAACCTTTGTTGAATTTCTTCTTGATGTTGTTTTTCCTTCTTGTCACGTTTTCCTAGAATCTGGGCTATTTTTTCGTCTATTCTCTCCGTAACCTGCTTGATTATTTTTTTTGGTAGGTTCGTCCATTTTTTCCATTCTACGGGTTTCCATAAATCAAATTACGATTTTAACTGCACTTAATCCTGCACTTCTGATCACCAAATTGTTATAAATTTCGTGGGTCCAATTAAAATTATACAACTAATATTCACTTCCACTTTTCTAGAACTTATATCCAAATCACAATAACATTGACATATACGCTCGTGGTCACTGTCTAACTGACTCCGCGATTATGGGTCACTCTTTTTTAAAACCTGCATCGAAAACTCTCGTACAATCAATCATAAATTTTTCAGCTGCCGAGCCATTTCGAGAACAATTTTTTGTTCTAAAAGCGATCGGTGGCGTACTGGAATGAAACCAGGGCCGGCTTAAGGCAATTTCGTTACAATATATATAGAATACGCTGGAATTATTTGAACAAGTAGGTGGAGGGTACCAAGCCTGTCAACAACTATTATTTATCAATATTATTATTTTAAATGATTAATAAGTTTAAGTGGTTCATATGAATTATTAACATATGAAAATTACTTACTTATTTTTAACCGACTTCCAAAAAGGAGGAGGTTATCAATTCGTCTGTAACTTTTTTTATGTATGACGAGCGATTATTGAAAAACGTTTTGGGCAATTTTGATTATTTAAACAGAATTTTATAAAGGAACATTACAGAAAGGTCCCATATGATTGTCTATAACATGAGAAATTCAGAAAAAAAGGGACTATATTTCAGTGAATTGGAATAAATCTTCACTATTTTCTCTAAAACCAATCAATAAATTTGAATATTATAAAGTATATTCTACACAGATATGTTCCAGCTTGATTCCGTATATTTTTCTATAACGCAAAACTTACCATTTTTCTGAAAATCGGAAAAATATATGCAAAAAAACTATAAACATAATAGTAAATGTCAAATTTTCATCATAAATATCTAGTTTAAATGGCAAGATATGCTATGAAATTATATCGTACAGGGTGTTTGTAATGGTTTTCATTTTGATTCATTTGAAGTAAGTTTTTTTAGAGACATAGTTAAGTTAGGGGGCTTATAGTCGCGTGAAATGGCAGAAAATATTCCGTTAGTTTATTGAAACGAAAATTTGTTATGTCGGTGAACTCTTCTATATGGTATACGGTTGTAGGTGTGTGCGTGCGTATATTTAACATTAGGTGGTATGTAATCAGTTGTATACATAGGATGGTTGAAATATGAGTTGGAATTGAATTAGTTATAATACAGCGTGGTTCTTAAAATATTGTATTGGGTAGTTATATATATATAAGTAGTTGCGTATACAAGGTGGTTGAAATAAGAGTGGAGCAAAACTTTAGTTTTACAGAGTGGATATTTGCGTTATAGGACGGAGAATAATTATAGTTATACAAAAGGCTTTAAAAATTGTCAGAAGCTGTTGAGTATACAGTAAGGTTGAAATATAAGGTGGAGTAGAATTACAGTTATTCAGGGCGGTTTAAAAAAAGTTATATAGTTTGGAACATAAGTAGTTGCTTATACAAGGTGTTTGAAGTAAGGGTGTGGTAAAGTTATTTTTATTTAGGGTACATACAATTTGATATAAACATAAGCAATCAGGATGTTTGAATTATAGGACGTAGGACGGGCTTCAATTATAGACATGGATTCTACAATTTTTAGAAGCAGTTGCATATACCGAGTGGTTGAAATAAATGGTAGAGTAAAATTATAGCCATAAAATGTCGTTCAAAAAGGTGAATTTTGTTATGTAGAGTAAACCATGAGCAGTTGCATAAATGGAATACTACATAGACATACGGGGCGAAGTAAAATCATTGGGATACAGGAATAATTTAATCAATAGAAAAATACAAAACAGTCAGTAGTGTGGAGAGGATTTATACTTATACAGGGTGTTTTTAAAGATATCAGGACCGTTATAATATTGTGTTGAGTTGAATTATAGTTGTACAGGGTGATTTAGAAAGTAATAAGCCTATAAAGTTTATAGCGATGACCAATACACAGACGCATATACAGTGTGGATGCAATATAGAGTGAATTTGACTTACATTTATAAAAAGTGGATCAAATAATAAAACAAATATGAAAGCTAAAGTATATTGAGAAAATATCGATAAAGAATAAAAATTAGAGAGGGAGAAAGAGAGAGGAAGAAAAAGTGAGAGATAAGAATACTCTAAAATTTTCAATTGAATTGTACCTTAAATCAGATAGAAAAGAAGATACGTCTGAAAATAGTGATTGATTTCACACGGTTTTTAAACTGTTTTTATTTTAAGTCAGCTGAAGTCGGTTCTTTTTGAAATATAATAAAACTATTTCAAGACAACAGGCACCACATCAGATTTTTAGCGATTTGATTCTGAAGTAAAACGTTTTTTATTTTGTAAGCAAAAACAAGGTGTCAAACAAAAGAAAACTAAGGATCAAATTTGCTCATATTTTAAGGCAAATAAGTGGCATACCATTTTTTTACCAAAAAAATAAACAAAATAGTAATAGAAAAATTATATATAGGTTAAAAAAATGAATTTCGTTTTTGAGGAAAAGACCACAATTATTGGAAAGTCAGTATATTTGAAATACTCCAAATGTTTTAAAATCAAGTTGTAAATATATGAACGAATTTGATAACAAACCTTTTTGCCTTTGCCTTTTTAGACATTAATGAGCCCTCCTGTCATTCGCCAACAACCATTCCAGCTCCGTCCGGACAGTTGTTGGTGAGGTGTCATAGGTATAGAGAAAATTTTCCGGACGGGAGAGTTGAGTGGTCTAACAAATTTTTATTGAATGGGTTATACTGATTAAGATGCCAGAATTTAAGTAAAGGTTATGCTGACTTAAAACGGTGTTAACTGATTAAAAATAAATATTGAAACCCACAATTTTGATAGGGGAGGTTTGAACGTAATTAAGCAGTGTACAAATATCTGTAAAACAATTTTGTTTGGAGATATTCTCCACATGTATAGGAATATCGACTTAATTAATTTGTTGCAAGTATCTTATGTTTATCATCAATTTTCAGTGCAAAACGTTTAAAAACCCTAGACATTGACCAGCCCTCCACTAGCAGCGGCTCTTCTAGGTAAGTATTATTTGCTTTGTGTGTATTGTTTCACGGACGTATGGAAATACGTATTCGACACCTATTTTTCTCTGGTATTCAAATAAAAACCTGTTGACATTTTGCCAAACTCACATTCAGTTACGTCTCGTTAACTGGTTTGCGATAATTAATGATACTTTTGCTGTTACTAAGGTGTTTAATTGTCTTTCAAATGTTATTTGCGCCATATTCTTTATTAGTTTATGTGTTCTTGGGAAATAACCCAACGATCGAAACAAAAATTTGTATATTCAAGGAAGAACCAAGCGTTTCCAGGTCTATTCTAACCTCTATTTCAATGTCTTTAACAGGTATTGAAAATATAGAATGCAAAATGAGCAACAAGTAATTGTATGAAAAGAAAATAAACATTTAGTTTGATAGCGTTATGTTGACGACATTTTCGTAACTTGGGAACACAACCTTGAAGAAGTAAATAAATTGTTAAATAATAACAAAGAACCAACTATCAGATTTACCCTAGAAGTTAAACAAAATAACAAAACGATTTTTCATTCGAAACAGACGTTTGTTTAGAAGAAACCAACTCATAATAACAGATTCCTAAATTTCAATTCAAATTATCCGGTTACAGTAAAGCAAGGTGTTATTAAGTCACTATATGATAGAGCAAAGACCTACTGTTATAATGGTAACAAATTCAACAAAGAAAAAACAATTATAAAAAATGTTCTTAGTGGAAACAATTACCCACAAAATTTATCAACAAAGAATTAAACAGACTTAAACAGAAAACAAACCATCGGAATCAATCTCTTAGTAATAATACTACTCAGGACAATCACATTATAGTTACAACTATACCATATATAGAGGGTCTCTCAGAAAGATTGAAAAGAGTGGGCAATAGATTTAATATCAAAACATCATTCAAAACAAGAAATACACTGAAATCACTAATATCGAAAAAAAAAACAAACAACAAAACTCAGAACTCAAAAAACCGCATATACAAGATTCCTTGCGAATACAATAAATTTTATATTGTAGAAACATCGAGACCATTAAACGTACGAATTAATGAAAATAAGAATTACATAAAGAAACGATAATTTGAAATTTGTGAACATGCTTGAAACCTAGGCACTAAAATACAATTTGACAATTCAACTATACTTCACAAAGAACAACATCACACAAAACAAAAAATTAAGACGATTGTATAGCTTCTACTTCTGTAGATTTCAGTCATATCTGGTTACCGAAAATTAAGGAAGAAATTAGTAACAGCCATCTCCTTTTGAACATCCCAGTATCGGGATAATTCTTAAGATTTTTTCTAGGTTTTCCCTTATGACATTAATGGGGTCACTGAATAAAATAATTCTTTGATCGATCACATTTTTGGCTAATGCGCTATCTTATATCAAAGTCGTACCTAGGAACGCCACTCATTTAATCTAAAGACAACTTTTTCAAGTTCTTCCAACTTGAAAGCGGTTTAACTATAATACATTATTTTTAGAATATTTTGTGCTACCTGTATATCTAGAAACAACAAATTTTTATGTCAACTGAATTGTCATATATCAAACTTTCATTTGGCATTTTATATTTTCAATACATGTTGAAGCCATTGAAATCTAGGTCAGAATTGATCTGGAAACGTTTGATTCTTTCTTGAATATACAGATTATTGTTTCGATTGTATTGTTATATCCCAAGAAGACATAAAAGTAATTATGGTGTTTACATGTTTTTTCGATAATTTCATTAAACGGATTATTCATGTTTATTGTTGGATTAGCTGGATTACTGTGATTTTAAAGCTTCAACTTCTTATTGGTGGGCGTAGATGACAAATTCTTTGCAGCTGCTAAACCCTGTTTCTTGTTGGGGCCTGAGTAACGTGGAGATGGTCTTTTCGTTCTTTATTTTAACTTTATATTTACCTTTGCGAAAGTTTATTGTTACACCATACAGGGTGTAACGATAAAATAAGCCAAAAAGTCCTATTAAAATGTGTCTTAAAACGCACCCTTAAAAAGATATATGCCCTTAGTGTATTTAGATCACATTTCATATTACGATTTTTGCTAGTGTGCATGCAAATTCCCATTTTTTCTTGAAAACCGCTTTTCTTCCAATACTTTTTCGTTCTCCATTCAGAAAATTCACTTTTTAGTGTACTATTTTCCTCCAGAAGATATTATTGAAATTAAAAAAACTTAATAATCGAATAGGTCTTTAATTATATAATGTACAGACAGATAATTGTTAAGAGTGTTTAGTTCATATTGACCAGTATTATCACCTGTCAAAATATCTGCCCTACATTGTGTAACATCCTGTATAATACTCGACGTTTCCGCTCAATCTGTCTTTTCCCTTAGCTTCACTAGATTACTATTAAATGAATTTTAGAGTCTAGATCAAACTCGAGATATCAAGCTGCCAACTCCCCAAGTCTCGGTTATCTAGTGAGCCCCTAATTCAAGGATGGCGAACCTTTTTATATGCGCATGCCAAATATCACAACTATTTTTTTCACCTAACCTTTGGCGGAATTTTATAAACTAGCTGTCGCCCAGTGGTCGAAATTCGACCAATTGTGCCAATATCTCTGGCAGGTTAAGTAAAATGAAAATTTTATCATGACATTCTATCCTAGGACTTTAGGGAGAACAGCAATTACACAGAACGGATCCAGATTCGGAACCTGTGTGTGATAGTTTCCTCGAAAATCCTAGATGTCGGTCTTACATCTCGCTTCTACAAATAAGTAACGAAATTCAAGTTTTTTTCAGATATAATTCATAGAAGTTTATTTGTATTCAAACTCGTAATTCTTAATTTAATATGACAACAATTCAACCGCTAATAGGCTACCCTACATATTTATTTTTTCTAACCCCCCTGTATAGCTATAATTGCACTCAATTCTCTAACATTTATTAAAATCCTCATAATAATTCTATCTCATTATATATTTCCACCACCCTGTATATGCAACTGCTTATGAACCACGCATAATATTTTTTATTTTTCAACCACCGGGTAAACTATTCTGTATATGCCACTGCCTATGACCCACCATATATACTCTTTTTGTTTATGAAATTTTTAATTATCTTCTGTAACTATAATTCTACTCCGACCTATATTTCAATCATTATATATATGGAACTCTTCGTGTTCTACTCTATAAATCATTTCCTTTTCTAACATTTTTTATCACCATCCTGTATATCTATAATTGCTCTTACCCTATATTTCATCTTGACTATATATACAACTGCTTATGGGTTACGAAATGTTGCATTTCCATTTCCGCCACCCTGTCCATATTCCGCCACCGCTAATCTATAGTTATATGCATCCTATATATGTCACAAAAAAAAATGATTTCTAACAAATCTGGAATCGCTCTGTATAATTATAATATTCAACGATTACTTTACCCACTAAACAATAACAATGCTTGCATGCCACTTCCAGAAGTACATGCTCTAAGCATATAACAGCATTGGTCTGTCTATATATAATTACTCAATGGTTTGAGTCTGGCGACGGCGGCACATTCATTTGTTTGGCATTGACATTATTGACGTAAATAATGAATTTTTATTATATTTTATTTAATGAATGAAACAATATTATAAATTAATATTAGCATTCTGCACTGAAGGTCGTCAGTAGCTACTAAATAAAACAAAAATGAAGAAAATCGGTTGAGAAACAGAGGAGAAAATGGTACCTAATCGTTTTGTCTTTGCCTATTTATATATAGATAATAAATAAACACCAAAAAATATTAAATTAAATTTAGTAGTGTTAGTCTGAAGTTGGTAGACAATGTAACTCGTTCCTCGAAGTTTCCTTGGACTTTCATCGTCTTAAAGTGGTTGATCTCACAACGTTTCAATAGCTGTGTATCTGCTATCATTCAGCTGATGACGATAGCAGATACAGGGCTATTGAAACCTTGTGACACCAACCACTTCAAGACGATGGAAGTCCAAGAAAACTTTGAGGAGGAATAAGGAGTTACAAAGCTACATTAGTCGTACCAAGAGGCGCGTCCACCATTGAGTATATGAACACTCTCTGTCAGTTCGTAAAAACGATCCGACTTCAGCTCTCACACATCATCATATCCAAACTCTATAAACTACGAGGATAATAGGACTACGATATCCCTTAATTCTCTTAGGGCATCCACTACTCGTGAGGCTATAGAGACATAGAAACGACCCCTCAGTCGTAACTTAGGCTAGACTGAACAAATTTGTTGTTGTGTTGTTGTGTTGTGATATCAACCACTTCAAGACGATGGAAGTCCAACGAAATTTCGAGGATTAAATTTAGAAGTTGGTTTAAAAATATTACTTATTTTAATTACTTATTATAATTCAAATATTAATGATATTTTTCATTGCCTTATGCTGGATATCAGATTGATAAATTGTTACTTTAGACTATGCATTTCCTTTTATTTCTTAGCTCATATGAAATTTATTTTACAATATAACAACTACCAATACGTTGAGAATTCGATTTTAACCAATTAAACATCATTATCATAAAAATAAATTTTACATTTATATAATTTTACATATCCTGGAAATTAATGAACAAAAATACGGTAAGGAACAGTGAAGTGGAATAAATTTGACAACGGATAAAGGAAAAAACGCTTGGACACGTCAATTTTTATATTTTTAAATGCGCATTTTTTCAACAAATAAAAATATATAGGGTATATCATGTGACTGTGGCCAATAAGAACTTTCTTATTTTAAAAGCAAGCCCCTGTATTTTAAATTTATTTTTTGGATTTTCCATAAAATTATAGACATAATTCATGTACAATGTTCTAACATTAAAAAAATATTTTATTTCACAAATTCGCTACATTACACTCAATAATTAATTACCATTTAGTTCTTGATATTGAGATAGTAAGCAAAAAGCATGCCTGCGTTTATTTTTACTGATATGAAAAAAAGACAGTTTTGTTTATTTTCGTCAAAACTCATAGCCTTAGCATCTTGTTGTCTTCCGTCATGACAGTTCTATTGTCGATTGAATGTCGTTAACTGTACACAATAATATCAGAAAAATGGTTCATTTAACAGAAATGCACAGAATCATTCTACAAATGATTCGTTATCGAGATAACACATGGACACAATGGAAGTTTCTTGTTTATTTCACGAAAATTTGCCAAATTTTCCACCAGTATCCCAAGGAATTAGCAAAATAGAAAAGCAGTTTGGCGAGCTTCGTCACGTAAGATAGACAAAAAAATAGCTGCCAATGCTTGACGTGATAATTACGAAATTGGATATTATGGTTGAGTTTCAAGAAAACTATTCAACGTTAACCACACATCAATATTTCGAGTCTTTAAAAGAAAGTAAAATGCATGCCTATAAAATGATGCCCACTCCGGAGCTCATGGAAGACGATTTCAATAGGAGAACGTATTTCTGTGAACAAATGATGGTAAGGTTAGATAACAATGTGGTCCAATTAGAAGATGTTTTGTTTTCTGATAAGAGCACATTTACACTTCACGGTCATGGTCATCGTCAAAATTGCGGCTATTGGTCTAATGAGAATCCTCACTGGATGACAGAGAGGCATACGTAATATCTAGAAAAATTGAATGTTTGGTCAGGAATTGTTGGAAATCAGATCGTAGGTCCCGTTTTCATTGATGGTAACATGAATGGAGATAAATATTTAGAACTTCTCCAAAATAATGTGGTGCCACTTTGACAAACTTATATCCGGATCCAATAAACCCACAAGTTCCTGCCAATACAATATGGTTTCAGTAAGATGGAGCACCGCCCCATTATGAAAACAAATCGGTGGATTGGCAGGCACGGATCAATAGAATACCCAGCACGATCTCCTGATTTGACGCCATTGGACTACTTTTTATGTGGATATGTCAAAAGTACTCTAAACAAAAATAAACCCCTCAACTTACATGACCTAAAACGACGAATCACGCTTGCGATTAGATCAGTCACGCCTGAGATGTTGAGTAACGTTAGAAGATTATACCAGATTAGCACATTACCAAGACGTTCACGGCGAGCATTTCCTACATTAACATTAAAGGTCTTTTGTTTTTTTTATATTATTAAGAAATAATCAGCATTACGGAAATATAGCGAATTTGTGAAATAAAATATTTTTCGTTTATTAATGTTAATTTTTGTGTTAAATCTGAAAACACTTAATATTCCCGAAACACTTGAAGATAGGTGTAGGACATTGTACATGAGTTATGTTTAGAATTTTCTGGAGAATCCAAAAAATAAATAATATACAGGTGCTTGCGTTTAAAATAACGCAATAACCTGAACGAGTGTTCAGATTTCAATTAATTTTAAAAACTGATATTCACTTTATTTCCTAGAACTTTTATTTACATGTAAAAAGCAAATATTTACAACAGCTGATTATGACATCAAAATAATAACACGAAATAAGCTGTACTAACTTACGATGATCGGCTGTTCCTTTTATAATCTGCATCGAATTCTTCTATCAAATTTCGTATTATAACATTATTTCCCAAACTTTTAGAACCGCTCTGTATAATTATAACATTCTATATTGCAACCATCCTGTATATGCGACGGACTATGGACCAACCTAGAAACAATTTTTGTTTGCAATTTTTTTAACCGTCAATTCTTAGAGGTATATGTACCTGTTTACTAGCTAAATATAACATTTTTGGAATCATCCAGTACAACGATAACGATATGTACTGACACAAAGTGATAATTACACACAGAATTCTCTTTCAATGTGTGCTTCAAATAAACATGCGAACTTTTTAATCTAAGTTTTTACCCATGACAAAATCAGCAACTTCCCACTTTTTTTGTTTAAAAACTTTAACTTTAATTCATAACGAGTTTCGATGTTACCAAAAGTAATAATACGTATAACTTCACTATGAAGGAAAATTCATTTTTTGACACATCTAGTACAGAATTATTGATAAATGTGTGAAGGTTTTTTTTATCTTAGGTTTCAGACTTTATTTATTGAGAATAAATATTAATAATACAAGAGATTTCCTTATGATTCCAATCTAAGTTCACACTATATATGAATATAAATTGAGAACATTAATCTTGAAAGCAGTTAGTTAATTAACGTATACTTTGATTTATTTCCAATCAACTTCCAAAACATTTTGACCTAGTTCTCTAGTAATGCTACTTATTTTAGCAGATTTTCTGCAAAACGGACCATTTCATTTCAATAAAAAAGTTTGGTCTTTGAAATGAATTGAAATCTTCCCCCTTTTTTGAAGTCTTTTAAAAGGAATTTTTCCGTCTGTATCAAAGCGAAATAATTTGTTCTTTTTAATTGTTTTTTAGAACAATTGAAAAAGTTAATTTCAATTGATCTAATTGCAACACACAATTCATGTAGGTTAATTCAAATAAATTAATTGCAACATGCTGTTAGAAATTAAATTAATCGCACTTAATTTTAATTGCAATTAACTTAATCGCAAATAAATTTTTAATCGATTAATTAATTCATTGAAAAGTTAACTAATTAATGCCCAACACTGCTACTAATATTATAAATGTAAACTTATGCTTTCACGCCAAAATTACTTGACTGTTTATCCTGAAACTTTGCACACATATTTATTTTATTAAAAAAATATATAAAGCGTAAAAAATATTTTGGCATACATGATTGTGTCGAAAAATTTGTAAATCTAGCAACTTCAACGCCAATAAAGTTCAAACCATAGGTGCTGTATTACCGACGGTCAAATTAATATCTCACTGACTATAGCTTCAGCTATTTGGAATTTTTCTAGAGTTTAACGTTATTTTGTTCTGTCAGTTATAACAACGAACATCGACCCTTATAGAAGGGCACGTCTTATGGAGAGAATATCCTTTGTTTACGTTCGCGTTGTTATCTAAACATCAAGGTATGTTACTCGCTCGGTAGAAGCGCTGGTATTTAGTTTTAATGCTACACATATGTACTATCTTAAAGAAGTACCACAAAATAAAAGCGATGGTCGAGAGCGTATGGCGCTCGGCTGCTAATCTTATGTTCTGGGGCTCGAAACCTACTAAATGTATTTTCTTCACTTTTTAAGTATATGTCCTTATTAATTAATTTGCATTAAAGGCATGCATAATTTTTGTTAATATTGACAAAATCAAATCATATGAAGTATTTAATAGTTGAAAGTTGGTAGCCTTATGGTGCGTGTTTCTAGTGATTTAATTTGTAAAGATGATTTGTGTAGAACGAGTTGTTTGTGTTATTAGTGTAATTTTGGCTATATTAATAACAAGAATACTGCAACAAAAAAAAAAGAAATAGAAGAGTGTGGGTACGAAGCTGGATAACCAGGCGGGAAAAAATTGGTGTTTCCCATTAACTTTGTCGCGAATTAAGAAATATTTCGTCATTCAGTTTTTTGCTCTTGACAATAATGTGAGCGTACATTTTTATTTTATTTTTACAGTCATTTACTATAAAATTCAGAATTTTCATCTCTTCCGATATATTATTTGAAGCCCTCTGTCTCGGAAGAGTTTGATTTCCACAAACAAGTATATATATATATATATATATATATATATATATATATATATATATATATATCTTATATGCAAAATATATCAGCACTTAGTTCACACAGTCGAGAAGTCAACGGAATTTAAAGCGTACGTGACTTTCAGGGATATCAAATTTCATCTCGAATTATATGCAAACAACTTCCCGGAAACCTACACGAGTCCGTTTACCCAGTAAAATCTCTGACTTGCATCAGCACTTTTGTCGATGTTATAAAAGCAACTGGAAACGATATCGTGTTGTCATTCAAATACTGTCACTCAAATATTATCACTTATAGTATTAAGTATTTCAAGTGATTAATTGTTTAAATTTTGATTTGGTATGTATAATATAAATATCTTATATATATAAAGTGATTTATTAAAGTGTTTTTAAAATTTCGCGGGCACTAAATGTTTTAGGTGGTTTCCGGGTAAAATGACGACGTTTCGGCAGTCACATCTCTGCCCTCTTCGGGTGGTTCGCATAATTCTCGTAGCCTTCTGCTTTCGCTTCTAGTTACTCGAATACTATGTATTCGAGTAACTAGATATATATATATATATATATATATATATATATATACAGGGTAAAATAGTTTGAGTGCATATATTTTAGGTTGAGGTAGTATACACCAAATTAAACAAAAAAACTCTTATACCACTATGGTCATAGGCTTAATAAACTAAGAAAAATCCCTAAAACATATTAAGTAAATTATTGTCAATCCGGCAACGTCGCACGCGTTCGAAGCAGATTCACTCTTAGCGCGAATAATAAGGAATGACTACGCCGACAAAAAACCTGTGTTTTTGTATTGACTGATGATATTGACCTTAGAATTAAATAAAAATGTATGAAATATTTTGTTGAAAATATTTACGTTTTAATACAAGGTATTGCAATTAGAATTTGTATTTGGCGGTTTCTTTTATGCAATTATACAAAGTTGAGTAAATATGACATTCAACTCAAGAGATCTGTATATGTAGTTTTTACCAGTTAAAATTATTCGAAGAGTCATTATTACTGATTTAATTAATATTATTTATATTAGACAAGTAATATGTAATCCTACTTACCGAATTTATTATAATGATAGAACTGAGTTGAAACAACGGATTATTCACAGCCTTCTCTGTATAACATTCTTGCTATTCTTACGTCTGCTTTCCCCATAAATTAAGAGCATGTCATGTCTTTCCTTAATTGTATAATCGGCCATTATTTATCACAAAAAATACTGTCGCACTATTCTTAATTTCGAACTTACACACTAATCACAACCGACTTATTTATATAAAAAATATATTAAATGGAAAGCAAACCACGAAGTCTACATCAAATAGATATCATTCAAATCACTTTACGTTTATCTATTCTTATTTACAAGAATCGAAATCGCAAAAAACAATCGTAACTCTCAGTCGCCGTTAAAGTAAAATGCCACGTTGCCATATTATTCGGAGAAACTTACACTAAATTATAAGAGCATATTTCGAGTTTAAATAATCAACTTTCATTTTTAATGTGGCTATTTAAAGATGTATAAGCTATTGAGTATTTACATATTTAGGTTTACCGACATTTTGAAATCGAAATTATTGTATTATTCACTGTAGCAAGGGCTAGATAAACTCTAACTTTATGTGTCCTTTTTGGCAAAACTATAGTTTATTTTAGAAAATGTTATAAAGCTTTTTGATTTGTTTTTGTCTGAAGTAGTTCTTCAAAATCTTTGCACTCAAACCGTTTACACCCTGTATATATATACATATTGTAAAATTATATAGTATAGATTTTTTTAGACCTATTTTTGTTGTAGTGAATTCCTAGAATTTATAATTACTTATTTTTGTAAATTATTTCAATAAAACATGTTTTCAGTTTTTGAAACTTCATTGTATGTAGTAATTTTTAAATACTAAATCACATTGATTCAGTTCTATTGGAATGTAATTATCTTTGATAATTATTTAAGGGCTTCAACGTGAGCAAAGCCGCGGATAAAACCTAGTAATTTATAATTCACTGAAATTTGTTGGGTGTATTTGAGTGGATTCCTGGAAGGTTTAGATTCAAACTTGAATTCGGTAGGTGACTGTAAGAAAAATATGTTCAACTTTCCCTAAACGGTTGGGCCGAATATGATGAAATATTTGTTTGGGTTTGGGTGGGTTAGATTTACAATTTAACCCGATAGGTGGCTATGCGATCAAGTTGTAAAAAAATGTTTAACTCCTAAACGGCTTGGCCGATTTGATGAAATTTTTTGTTTATAGGAGCGATGGGGTCAGGTTATAGATTTTTTTTTTTCGTAATATGTGTATTACGATTAAACAAACTAAACATCAATTTTTAATTCTTCAAGCTGTAATCATTATCTTTAATTATTATTATCTAGTCTCAAAACTCTCATGTGAGAGTTTGTATTGTGATTGTTATTTTCTTGTCATTTTGATTTCAATATATTTGCAAGCTATTTAGCTCTTTCGTGTTGTCTTGCAGCCAAGTGTCAAAATCATGCGGTTTACTTGTGTTCTGCCTAACACTGGCTTACAACCTAATCATATAGAGACACATTTTTCCAGCAAATATTGGCAAAATTCGAAAGATGCACATCTTCTCAAAATGACTATACTATTATTTCAGTTGACTCAACGGTACAAATGTTTCTGTTGATTCCATTTCTATGAGATCTAATTATCGCAAAATGTATAAGAAGTCTTAAACTGTTAAATTATGTTAGTTTTTACACAAAATAATGTTCGAAGTTATGACACTATGATTTATTGATTACTAACATATATATATATATATATATATATATATATATATATACCTATTTTTGTGTAGTGAATTCCTAGAACTGTTAAATTATGTTAGTTTTGACAAATCCCAAGAAATACTCTATTATTAAACACTTTACACACAAATGGTGTTGGAAGTTATGACATTATGATTTATTGATTACTTAAATGTTGCAGACCTTATTTGCCATTGGACAGCCTAAGTAACAACATTTATCAGAAAAATGCCAACAAAGGGAAAGCTATCATTTTTAATCAATTCAAGTTTAAGGCATTTTATAAAAAGAATGTACAGAATCCAACAAGGTATGGATCACTGAAAGATGTCGAGGGTTTAGAGAAGTTGTTTACGGATTTAAAATTTGATGTTGAGGTGTATCAAGATTTGACAAAAGCCGAAATTCAAAAGAAACTTGAAAATGGTAAGAACCAATTAACGTATATATTATTACTTAAAGAATTGTATATACACAGAGTATGTATTAATAATAGTTTATATTAAAAAACCGACCTCAGCTGACAATAAAAACCGTTTATAAAACCATTGTGCATTCAATCATTATTTTCAGACATCTTTTTTTTTATCTGATTTAAGGTACCATTTTATTGATAATTATAGCGTATCTCTCACTCTCTCTTACTCCCTCTCTAATTTATATAATTTTTCTATATTTTCCAAAATTTTTTAAACTTTTTTATTTGTTTTGGTGGATGGAGAATTTACAGCAATACGATTTTAAGGTTGAACATGGTGCCGGTCGATTGCATAATAATGCCGATGCCCTTTCAAGAAGAGTAGAATGCGGACATTGTCTGAAGATGGAACAGCGAGAGGATATCTCTAGACAGATCCGAGTGCAGGACAATGAAGACTGGAGAACGGAACAGTGCATCCAGGACCAAATGGCTGATCCGGACATCGAACCAATCCTCTCACTTAAAAAGAGAAGGGCACATAGGAGGAAGTAGCTAGGTACAGTGTCCTGAAATCGTTATGGGCTCAATGGGACTTTCTAAGAGTAGTCAATGGAATGCTCAAGCGAGTTTGGGAAAGCGCTGATGGATGAGAAACCAAGTCCCAACTGGTAGTTCCGAAGAAAAAGGTACCAGCCATCCTGACCGAAGTACATGATGAGATTACCGGGGGTCATCTGAACATGAATAAAACCTTAGATAAAATGCGCCAGCCGTACTACTGGGTAAATTACTTCGAAGACGTCAGAGCTTGGTGCCGGAAATGTGCCACCTGTGCAGCCAGTAAGGGCCCGAAGACCCGGACCAAGGGCAGAATGCAGCAGTACAATGTGGGCGTCCCATTTGAGGGAATTGCCATCGATGTAGGCGATCCATTTCCTGAGTCTGAGAGGGGGAACAAATACATTTTGGTCGCAATGGATTACTTCAGCAAGTTGCCTGAGGTATATGCGTACCCAATCAGGACATTTGACCACAACTTTACTCCACCCTATGTTTCAGCTATGCAACTGCTTATGGTGTATGCTATATCATCTGATATTTTTTAAGCCGCCTTGTAAAGTACAATTTCACTCCACCCTATATTTTAATCATCCTTTATATGCAACTTTTTCTAACATTGCGTTATACACACTCTTAAACTATAATCCTGCTTCGCTCCATATTTCAGGTATTCCATATAGTAGGTTAATATAGTATGTTAATGGTCTACCCTCTATAACAATGTTTTTAAACTTTTTTTGATTCACCCTAATGGAAATGCCTCTAGAACCCTTGGTTTGTCACAAATGTAAAAACAGAGTTTTGCACCATAACACCAAACCTCTATTTAAACTCTCATCCAAACTGCTTATTGGCCACCCTATATAACAATTTTATTCAACATTTTTTTAACCGCCTTGTATAAGTATAACTCTACTTCCATCAATATTCAAAACCATGTCGAATATACTGCTGCCAATTAGTCAAAAATTATAACTTATGTTTGAACCTTCCTGAATAAACATAATTTTACCCTAGAAAATATTTCAAACACCCTGTATGTGCATCTGCTTAGGGGCCACCAAATATAAAATTTTTTAGAAACTAACTATAACTCTGCTCCAATCACTATCTTATTTATGCAACTGCGTATGGACTGCGCTATATAACCATTTCTTCACCACCCTTGAAAATATAATTTGTCTCCACCTTATATTTTTCAACCACCCCTTATATACAACTTATTCTAACATTGTTTTAATCACACCCTATAACTTTTACTTCGATCCATGTTTCAGATATTGCATATAAGCAACAGCTCATGTTCTGTTGTATAATATCTTTTATCCAACCTGTTTATCTATAATTCTAGTTCACTAACTATTTCAACCACCTTCTATATACAACTACTTATCGGCCGCCCAATATAACATTTTTTGTACTACCCTGCATAACTATAAATCCATCAATGCCCAATATATTTCACCAAAACTGCAACTGCTTAAGGGGCACCCTATATAATAATTTTGTTCAACATTTTTTTTAATCACCTTGTATGTGTTACAACTCCTTGTATACGATGGTGCTTATTGGTCAACCAATATAACATTTTTTAAATATTTAACTATAGCACTTCTCCACCCTATATTTCAACTATTCTATTTGTGCAACTGATTATGAGCAAAGCTATTTCACAATTTCCTCATATTTTTTTACCGCGTCCCATATTTCAGGTACTCCATATATGCAACTGCTATATAACAAAATTTCTCTACCAATTTTTAATCACTCTGTATAATTATAATTCTCTGCACCCTATATTTCTACAATCCGGTAATTGGAACAGCTTGTAGATCATAACATTTCATTATAATATTTTTAAACCCACCTGTATAACTGTAATTATTATTCAGCTATATATTTCAACCAGCCTATATATGCAATTACTTGTGGATTTAAAACAATTTTTTAACAACACAATAAACTATAATTCTACTCAATGTTGCATTTCAAGCACCCTATATAAACTACTGCTTCTAATGTTTTTCAACCAATTTCATAACTATTATAACTCAAGAACATAACTCAAAGATTGTAACTGCTTATGTAACACAATTTTTTAAGATTTTTTATCCACCCTATATAAATATTCTACCCTAGGTGGTTGAACCTGATATATGCAACTATTTATGGCTCATTCAATATAATTTTTTTGAACCACCGCGAATAATTAATTCCACTCCCCCTTATTTCAACCACATTATATATGTATGCAGCTGCTTATGGGACACCTAATCAGACTTCTTTTAGATTTTTAAACCCATGTAATTCTACTCCGCTCTAAGTTTCCCTTTAAAATTTTTAAATCGAAACATGTTACATTGGCATATTGCGAATTTTGAATAAAAGCTAAGCTGATGCAAGTATCTAATAATTGGTGCGTGCGGTGCAAAAAATAGAGTAATTTTGTTACCTAACGTGGTAGAAATCAATTTAGCGAGATTAATTGTATACCAGATTTTAAGTCAAGCTACAGGCTTCGCAATAAAAAAGATTCAGCAAAATCTTTTCAGTAGTTCTTGCGTGATGTCCGAACATACAAACAAACAAACAAACACGAACAAACAAACAAACAAATAAATAAACAAGCAAACAAACAAACAGACAAACTACAATTTTATAATAGTATAGATAGATATAGATACAATTTTTATATACTGGAAATACACGAATACAAATTCTGAATTCCTAATCAGTTCACACTACTTCAAAAGAGAACTGTGGGACTAATTGTTTTTCTAGTTTCAGATGAGGATCACTCAAATAACGAGTGCTTGATAATAGTTGTTATGACACATGGCAATGAACAGGAACTATATGCTTATGATGAATGTTATCCCATCAGTGAATTGTGGATCAATAAAATTGAAACCCTAGTGGGGAAACCAAAGCTATTTTTTATTCAGGTAAGAATCAAAACTGATATTTGAAGTTGATTACTCATTCATTGAACTGCGCTAGAACTACTTAGAAGAGTTTATTCTTTTCGAATAACTTTCTATTTGGACTATATTTTTCTGGAATATACATTAAAATGGTAATAATTATGAACGATTATTTCGTATTATACTTCTGGGATCTCTCTTAAGGACAATTTCATGACCATTGTTTAGTAAAATGTTATTTTATTGTGAAGTTAATTTAACAGTTTTGGCTTAATAAAAGCTGGTGTTTACCACAGATATGTCTACTCTTTGCGTGGCCAGCTGCATTGAAATGTCGGATTGTTTCTGTCAGTAATCCATTTTCGATATTTCAATTCAATATCGGAAAAATGAAACATAACATTATTAACCATGGCACAGATTTGAACGATAAAATTGTATCATAGAAAACGGGACTCATTTAATAAACAAACCCAAGATATAGTAGGTTCGTTTTAACAGAACGAATAACCGATACACAACCGATAATCATCGTGCGCGGTGACGAGTTACCGTTTACAATGATGTTACGCGCAATACAATTACCTGTTGCTTATTGGTTTTATGTCGTGTTAGAACACGCCTAGCATTTAACAACTAGTAGTAACGACCCTTTTTAGGGTTCCGTATATGCGATATACGGATACCCATATAACATCACACCGGATTACTGGCTCTGTCACATTACAACAATTCTCCTAAACTACTGAACGCAAGAGATTGAAATTTGGCATCAATTTATAGTTTGGTGACTGAAAGAAATTTTGATTTTAGGCGTACTTGTGGAGGGAAAAACCAAAAAAAATCAACCGTCCCCCCCCTCCGATCTTCGAAACTACTCAGCCTAAAACTATGAAAAAAATAGAAAATATAGAAAGTTGCCCGAAATTTACAGTAAAAATAAGGAGAAACCATTAATATTAATTTTGTGGGGCAAATTATAGAATTAAATGAAAATTTAAAAATTAAAATTTTTTAAAACGCATCATGTACTACATCAAATGAAAGATTTCATTCTGAGGAACACAAATATATTTTTTTATAGTAAAAAAATAATTTAAAAGATATTAACGAAAATATACCAAAATTTACCCATTCCCCCCCTTATCTCCGAAACAATAAAACGTAAAGTTTTGAAAAAAATCAGAGGTATAGAATCGGACCTGAGGTTTACTGAAAAAACAAGACGAAATATCAACTTCTAATTTTGAGGGGCAAATTACAGAACTAAATGGAAAATATAAAATTAAAATTGTTTCTAAGGCATCATGTTATATATCAAATGAAAGGGCTCATTATGACGAAAACAAATATATATTTTTTGTATTTTAGAAAAACAAATTATTTAAAAGATATTAACAAAAATATTTAAAAAATTACCCATTCCCCCCCCTTTATCTCCGAAACCATAGGCTGTACAATTTTGAAAAAAAAAATAGAGGTATAGCGCCTCACCTGAACTTTACTGGAAAAATAAGGAAAACCCCTAATATTCATTTTGGGTGGCAAATTATAGAATTAAATGGAAAATAAAAAATTTATTTTAACGGATCATGAAATATATCCAATCACAGGGCTCATTATGACTAATAAAAATATATTTTTTTAATTTTTTTTTAAATAAATGTTGTAAAATGTATTAAAAAAATATTAAAAAATTACCCATTCCCCCTTTTATTCCCCAAACTATAAGACCTCATTTTTTAATTTACAGGAAAAATACGAAGAAATCTTTAACATTAATACTGGGGGCCAAATTATAGAATTAAATGGAAAATAAAATATATTTTTTTATCGCATCATGCAGTATATCAAATGAAGGGGCTCATTATGAGGAATACAAATACATATTTTTCACATTTTTTAAATTAATTGTTTACAAGATATATTAACATAAAGATATAAAAAATTCTCATTTCTCGCTTTATTTCCTAATCCATACTACCTACATTTAAAAATAATGGGGGGTACTGGGCCCACCTGAAATTAATAAGAAAAATTATTAGAAAACCCCCATAGTAATTTTAGGGACAAATTATACAATTAAATGGAAAATAAAAATTAAATTTTCAAACGCATCATGTAATATATCAAATAAATGCTCATTATGTGAATTACAAGTATATCATATGTTTAAATCATTTGTTTAAATTATATTTGCAAAAATATTAAACATGTACTTAATTCCCATTTTAGAAACTACATTATTCAAATTTTGAAAAATATATTTTATTTGTATTTTTAAATAATTTGAATAACAGATTTAATAATTTAACACTTTATATATTTTGCCCTTTATTTTCCAATCTATAGAGCCTCAAAATTCAGACAGTCGATTATAAAAGGCTTCCCTGAAAATTTATAAGTAAAATAAAATTCTAATGTTAATTTTTGGGGGCCAAATTATAAAACTAAATACATATGTATTCTTATAATAATCAAGCGAATCTTGAAGGTGGTACGGAACCCTTAGTATGCGAGTCCAACTTGCACTTGACCAAATTATTTTTTATACATCTGATGATTACATAATAGCAAATATATTACTTTGAGCTAAAACTTGTAGGTACTTATCCTGTATGTCATTTAATTGTGCATCAAAAACGGAGAAACCAAATCGGATGATAAACTATTTATTCTCCACATCTGATTTTTTTCTACCTCTAGATGTCTTGGAAATAAATAAACAGATTTACGAATTAGGTATCAGGAAAAAAAATTTTCTTAGTATAATCAGTGAATTAATGCTCACGCAAAATAAAAATTGATTAAAAAAATAAATAATTATTCGTCAGTATATTAAAAAGTACAACTTTATTTCTAGGCATGTAGAGGTAACAAAGATGATCCAGGCGTTCATAAAAAGGATTCTGTAGACCCCATTCAAAATACAATCACTATACCGGAAATGGCTGATTACATGTTCATGTACTCATCATTTTATGGTAAGATTATAATTTTAATTACTTCTTCGATATATATAATATAATATATAATAATATATATATATATATATATACATGATGACGCGATGACAGCTCTCGCCTTCCCACAGCATGGACCTCCGTAATTGCAAGATTAAACAAAGCGCATATTGACTCCTGGGGAGTAGTCATATTGAGGCCCGGAGTTCAATCTAGACTCTGAAACTCTTTTTCACTTTTTGTCTCTTGATAATGGATCCAAAGCAGGAGTCGAAACGTCGAGTATGTAATAAATGTAGTTGCCGTTCTCACCGGGAACCTACCGTAGTTCATATATATATTTATATATATATATATATATATATATATATATATATTATATTTATATCACACTTCTCAAATTAAACTTTTTAAAAAAGATTTTTATTAACTTTAACAAAATTATAACTTTTTAAAATACAAAATACAAAATTGAAATAATGTCAATAATAACTAACAACAGACTGAGTAATAATGAATGACAAACAAGAGAGATTTTACAATATATAACCTAATGAATGCTGAATCGGCACTGCCGACACGGCGATTCCCACGGATGCTCGGTGGTGCTGTAATCTGATACTCCACGTGTCGCTGACTCAGCTGGGAATGTTGTATTGTCGTTGCGACATAAGTTCATGCTAAGTTCATAGTATAAACTTATATAACAACTCCCATCCATATAAAAAAGTTGATGGTACAGCATCAACTTTTACGTCAAGTTCTGGAGTTCTGTATCGTCGGTTGGATTCAGGAGGGTGTGTAGCTTTCCTTTGGGCTTAGGATTTGATGGTGCTGTCGGTGGCGTGTGCTGGACAGCGGAGTTTGGTGTAGTGGTTTTCTTGAACCTCTTCTGGATTGACTTCATTGTGAGGAGTATAATCACAATTACTACTAAGGTGGTCGTTGTGATGTGAGCCAGGACGTATGCTTTTCTAAGGGTGGTTGTTCCATCAGCTTTTCCAGTTCCTTAGAATATTGGGAGAGCTTATGGTTGGCAACATCTAGGTCTTGTACATTTAATTCTTGTAGCTGTAGGGGTGTCAGGTTTGGCATCTCATTGGCGGCTGGCATGCCGTTGCAGCAGTTGAAAGGAATGTCCACTGGGTGGTTTCTGTATGTGATGTTTTGGACATTTTTAGAAGTTCTTGTAGCATGGACCCTTGTGTTGTCGATAAAGGCATTGCAGTCGGGTTGGATTTGCAACACTGAATTTGTCGATATGGTTTGTGTCACGACATCTTGCCCTTTGCATTTGATGGTGATGGCCAGTGGTCTTGAAATCGAGATCAACCAAAAGTTTACGTCAATCTCTTGGATATTATAGTCTGCTGCATATAATATCAAACTTTTGCAGGTTGCTGGAAGTGTGGCTGGCTGTCTGAGAAGCTGACCTTCGCAGATGGCATCTTTGTCTATTGGGTGTGATATAGCTTTGGAACAAATCTTATGATGTTTAGTTAAAGGCTTGCAGTCACCCAGGTCTTCGAGGGATGTGTATAATAACGAATCGTCATCTCTCGCGATAAATTTGTCTTTATTGAAAGTATATGATGAAACCTGTTCGATCATCCAAAATTGGGATCGGATAAAGGGTGAAAGGGTGTAAATCTCAGGATCAACTAAAGGAATTTTGAGTACAAAAATGATTTTGGTGTTGATTTGAAAAGCTTCCAATTCTATCAAATCAATGTACTGAGCAACATTTGAACTGTAAATAGGAAGTGGTAAATTATTTTCGTGTAGTGACTGAGAAATCTTTTGAAGGGAATCGACCAAATCTACTGGGGTTATGATCGAACTATGTAAAATTTTTAAGCGGGCGAAAGAGACTGCAGTTAAAACATCATCGAGAGTGTTTTCGATAAATATGTAACTCTCCATTAGGCTTTCACACAGATCCAAGATATTGATTTGAAATTCATGAAAATCAAGATCATTTGAAATGTATAAAATTGACTGCCTTATTTTTTCAATGTTATTCGAGAATAATTTCTCCTCGGATTGAAATTTTTGTAAAGTTTTGTTGAGGCTCGTAATGACTGAGGTTGTTACAGATATTTGTTTCTTTACTAAGTCCTGAATTTGGTGTTGGTCTTTAGTAATTTTAGTTATACAGTCATTTATGTATTCACCATCTGTTGCGTCTAAGTTTCCTGAAATAGCTTTCCAAACTGATCCCAGTCCGTTAATAAGTCCGCGTTTTCTTCTGTTAGTAGGGTAAGTTTGAGTGTCAGCGAAGATGTCTGTATATTAGAGTTAACGGATTTAGAAATTTGTTTCAAGAGGCTAACATGTGTTTGTATTTTTGGTTTAAATGATTTCGTATTAGTTGTGTTTTCGTTAATTGTCTCTAAAATTCGGTTTAGTATGGCGTCGTTATTTGAAATAGCACCTCTGAAAGGGCTAAGTTCTTTGAAGACAAGAAGTGACCATTTGTCGTTTGAAATTTTAAGTGTGCCTTCTTCATGGAAGAAAACTCCTATTGTATTGTTAACGGGTGTAAGAGAGTTTGTTGGAGGTTCACGACTGAAAACAGTCCACAGAATCTGAAAAGAAGGGATTCATTCAAAATATGGTTTTAGTCTGTCAAAGTTAATTTTACTAATTTGGTTAGTCTGTAAGTTTATAACTGTGGCAGAGTTTTTTCTAATCGCGGTGATTTCAAAAGGTCCATTGAATTTGTTTTCAGATTTGCTTTTAATCTGAGACTCTTTCACGTAAACTTTGTCGCCTACTTTGTATTCTGGTTGGTTAGTCGAAACATGTTTGTCAAATCTAACTTTAGATTTTTGTTTTTGTTGGTCGGTTTTTGCGCGGGCAAGTCTATAATAGTAGTTCATTCTGTTGTTAAGGTCCCTAACATATTTGAAATGAGTTTTTCCTGATCGTATATTGTTTCGGGGGTCTACTAGAAGTGTGCCCAAAGACGAGTTCGTAGGGCGTGAAACCAGTAGTCTTGTTTTTAGTGTTGTTGTAACAGATAACTGCGTAAGGGAGGACGTTGAATGGATGTTCGTCCGGATGTTCAGATGTATTTGCCCTTATCATTTCCGCTAAAGTCGCGTGAAACCTTTCGATAGAACCGTTTGATTCGGGATGGTGGACGCTTGAAAAGGATAACTTTATGTCATATAGTTCGCACAGGTCCCTTATTAGAGTATTGTCAAATTCACGTCCATAGTCGCAATGGATGCGAAGAGGGGTACCGTAATGTTGGAAAAATACTAAGAGGGTGTTTACGACTGTTTTAGCTGTTTTGTCACCAATAGGGTAAGCTTGAGTAAATTGGTGAGTTCATCCCTAATAGTCAGTGCGTAGTTTCTCGTTGGATATTCGAAAATATCAATGTTGATACGTTCGAAGGGTGTTTTTGGTGTTTCGGTTATGACAAAAGGAGCACATAAGTTTTTCCTACAAAACTTTACCTTTTGGCAAGTTTCGCAAGACTTGATAAATTGCTCTACGCTTTTGATTAGTCCAGTCCAGTTATACTTTTCCCTAATACGTCGAATAGTCTCATTAATTCCACGGTGTAGGTTATTTTTGCCGCAGTGGTACTGTTGCAGTATAATGGGAATTTCGTCTTGAGAAGGGGTTGTTACAATGTTTTGACAAATCTTTAGTTTTATGTCTTTGTCTGCGAGTATGAAAGATAGTGTTTCGAGAATAGGTAGTTCGACGTTGTTTTCAATGCAGAAGGTTTCTGATTCGTCGAACTGATCTTGGTTATTATAGAGGATGTTAAAAGATGCGAGACAACAGTTTCGGGATCGAATGGTAAAGGGACAATTAAATATTTTCTATGCCGGACAGATTTGCTGGCTAGAATGTTTAATGTGTCGGTAGCGAAATTTGGGTCTTCTTCGAAAATGTCTTCGATGATTTTGTCATGCAAGTCATTGAGTTTATTTTGCCAGAAGAAAGTGACTATTCGTTTGTGAGATTTGTCTAGGAGTTGGGCGTTAGAAATTTCTATTTTTGAGTAATCGATTATCGACTCGGTTTTATATAATTGAACAAATCGATTAAATTCTCTTGTCATTCGTTCGTCATGATCATCGGGTTCTTGATCATTATCGGAATCTGGTTGTTCTGGGTCGTTTTCGTTACTTGCAAAGATGTTGATTTTAGAAATAAAGTCGGTGCATTGTTTGAAGTGATTAATTTTGATACGGGAAAGAGCGTCTGCGTTCAAGTTTACCTTGCCGGGCTTGTATTCGATTTTATAGTTATACTCCTCTAGTTTGAGGCGCCATCTGGCTAGACGACTGCCAGGGTCTTTGATCGAAAAGAGCCAAGTAAGCGGACGGTGATCACACAGGAGTGTAAACTTTCTCCAAAAAGATACGGTCTGTAGTGCTTGACCGCCCAACAATGGCTAGCAGTTCCCGTTCGATAGTGGAATATCGAGTTTCTGCACCGCAGAGTGTACGGGAAGCATATGCTATAGGAAGATCTTTTCCTACGGGGCCTTGTGAGAGAACCGCTCCAATTGCAAAAGCACTAGCATCAGTAGTGAGCAGGAATGGTTCTTCGAAATTTGGGTAGATCAAGATAGGGTCAGATACAAGGGCTTGCTTCAGTTCGTTGAAGGAAGACTTGCAATCTGCGTCGAAGATGAATTTGACGTCTTTCTGCAGGAGTTTCGTTAGGGACTTTGAGATCTTGGCGAAATTGGGGATAAAACGTCGGTAATAACCGGCGAGACCAAGAAAAGATTTAACATCTTTAGGAGTTTGGGTTGAGGAAAATTCTGGATGCATTCAACCTTTGAAGGGTTTGGTTTTACTCCTTCTTGGGTGATCAGATGACCTAGGTAAGCGACTTCCTTACGGAGAAACTCACACTTGTCAGGTTGAATTTTCAAGTTTGACTGTCTAAGACGCTTAAAGACTTCTGTCAAACGGGACATATGCTCATGGATGGTTGGTGAATAAACGATAATGTCATCCATGTAAACAAGGCAACGTTCGTTCTGGATGCCCAGAAGAATGTTGTCCATGACCCTCTGAAAAGTAGAAGGTGCATTTTTCAAACCAAATGGCATACGAACGAATTCGTAATGGCCATTGTCAACAGAGAAACCGGTCTTGGGAATGTCTTCCTCAAGGATTTCCAACTGGTGGAACCCGGAAGCGAGATCCAGTGTCGAAAAGTATTGACACTTACCAAGTTGGTCGAGGAGATCAGAAATGTTGGGGATATTTATCGTCTACAGTTAGTTCGTTTAGCTTCCTATAGTCGATAACAACTCGCCACTTTGCTTACCAGAAGCATCGAGTTTCTTAGGGACGACCCATACGGGGGAGGACCAAGGAGAAGAAGAGTGCCTGATAATGCCTTGATCAAGCATTTTGGAAATTTGGGTTTTCACTTCCTCCTTATGCACTTGAGGATATCTGTACGATTTCGTGAAAACGGGCTTGGCATTATTGGTGTCAATAGAGTGTTTGACGGCGTTAGTAAACGTCAAACATCGCCTTCGAGATAGAAAATATCTTCGAATTCTAAGCAGAGATTCGTGATAAGTTCTCGCTCTTCGTCGTTAAGATGTTCTGTCCGAATTTGTTCCCTGATAGTAAAGTTTCTGTCTAAATTTGTAGATTCACAGTAATCGTGCGTATTCAGATTTAAGAGAGGGTGTGTATAGTCAAGGGGTTCTAAATGAAGATTGGAAAAGTTAACAGTTTTCGGCATTGCGTTCGCGTTTATTATCGAAGTCAGAAATTCTCCCTTTGAATCAACACGTACAACCGCGTTGGGAAGTCGTACTTTGTCAATTACTTGTGTCGGTAGAATTGCGTCAGTATTTCTAAGTTCACATTTAGTTTGAAAATTTGTTCGGTACGTGCCTGGATTGTTATGTGATTGTTATGCGTATGAGGTTGTGCGTTAGTACTGGGGGTGTCTGTTGGTTGTGTATTAGATTGGTCGTGATCGGGCACTTTATGTAGGGGGATAGTTTTAAAGTTAGTAATTAATTGTTTGGATTTTAAGTCGACGATACATTCATAATGCTCGAGAAAATCAAGACCCAATATTCCATCAAACTCAATATCTAGATTGTAGATAAAGACCTTGTGTGGATTGCCTAGAGCGAAAGGAATGAGGGTGGATTGTGAGATCGGGATTTTCTCATGAGTAATGCCTTGAATTGTTACTCTTTCGGGAGATCGTTGTGAGAAGTTTTTGACAGTGTTTTCTTTGAAAATGGAGATACCAGCTCCGGTATCAATTAGGAGTTTAAATTTTCCAGAAGCGTCGTTGATATAGTAGAGGTTCTTGGAATTTACTGTCAGAAGGGGACTTAAAGAAATGTTTGTTCTGGGAAGTTCAGATCGGGATTGAAGTCTTCCAAATTCAAGTTCTGTATTTGAGTTTGGACTTCTGAGAGGGTAGTTGTCGTATCTGGGGGTTGATCTAGGCTCGGAAGCGCTAGAAAATCCTGGTATTCATTAGGGCTGAAAGGTACGACAGGGGTATTGTCTACTGTTTGTTCAAACCCATAGCTTTCATAGTTTTGGGTGTTGTCATCGAAATGCTGCTGATTATTATCAGTATAATAATCATACTCGTCTGCATAATATCGTTATAGTGGCCATTTTGATGGTGATTAAAATGGGGTGGTCCTTTCAGGACGGAAATTTGGGTTTGTCTGTATTACAGACGGTCGAAAGTTGTTCGGTTTGAAAGGAGGTCTTTGGAAGTTATTTGGTCTAATTGTTGACCTTGATGATTTGTGTTATTGTTGATAGGATTTGGCCTCGATGATTGATTCGGCCCAATGAAATTTGGCCTATTATTTGGTTAAAGGCTGAGGGTTATTTTGAAATCTTAACGACAGTCGGCAGCAATGTGGCCTAATCGCCCACAATTTAAACATTTAGGAGGTGGATTTGGTTTTCTAGCCTGAAAAGATGGCTTAGGTGGAACGGATTTATTTACTTTTTGTTCCTCAAAATAGGATAATTGAAGTTCTCTTCTTATTCGTGAATGTGCCTCAAGAAGATCCTTCGGATTACTGGCACGGATGATTTGGCCTAATCGAGGTTCTAAACCGGTAAGTAGGGTTTTAGGACCATTGTGTCAACGAGAGTGGTTTGAGCATCTTTCTGCTCGTTGCTTAGACTAGGAGCTTTTGGATACAAGAGTGCATTTTCGCACTCAAAACCTGAAGTCTGTTATAGAATGTCAGGGGGATTCGTTTGATAGTTGTTTCAAACGTTGGAGATCGTGAATTAAAGAAGACAGATCCCTAGAGTCTCCAAAGTGTAGTGTTAGAAGCTGTTTTATTTCGAGGTACGACGCGGGGTTCCTAGAGTTAATAACCTGCGCCGCTTTTTCCCTTAATTTATTTTTGATGTGAATTACCAACAAATATTTTTGTTCGGTATTAGACATGTTATACGCACAATTGCACGCATGTATAAATGTAGCCAAAGAAATTTGGTCGCCTTCAAACTCTGGAATTATTGAAAATATTTCCGACAACCTATATTTTTCAGTTTCTTCGACAACAGTGTTGTTTTGTGCTTGTGCCATTTTGGTTCAAATCAAAATAATAAAATCGATAGAAAAAATGGTATCAATAAATAAAGGGTGTAAAAATCAATAATCAATAAATATGTAAATGGGGAAATACCAAAGTTATTTGGATGATAGAATGGTATTAATAAAATGTAAATAAAATCAATAAAAAATAGTTCACTCGAATGAATAAAATCAAAATAATCAATTAAATCATAAAATATTAAAGCAATCAAATAGTAAATCAGTGATTCAATTCACTGAATAAAATATCAAATAATCAAATATCAAATCATTAAATATTAAAATCAATTATTAATAAACTTAAACGTTAGACGATTCACTACTACTCACATCAACAGGAACATTGGAAGATCCGTGTTCTCCTTGTTATCGCAGTTGGGACTTCTTCCAGGTTCTTTGCTCCGTTGAGGGATAGGAATCCGCCGCTACCAGTTAGAAGTAAGCTCGTGTTCTAGTAACGTTGACGGATCCTACTGACTGCGCCAATTTGTTATATCACACTTCTCAAATTAAACTTTTTAAAAAGATTTTTATTAACTTTAACAAAATTATAACTTTTTAAAATACAAAATACAAAATTGAAATAATGTCAATAATAACTAACAACAGACTGAGTAATAATGAATGACAACAAGAGAGATTTTACAATATATAACCTAATGAATGCTGAATCGGCACTGCCGACACGGCGATTCCCACGGATGCTCGGTGGTGCTGTAATCTGATACTCCACGTGTCGCTGACTCAGCTGGGAATGTTGTATTGTCGTTGCGACATAAGTTCATGCTAAGTTCATAGTATAAACTTATATAACATATATAATATTATATATATACATTCTTTTTCTCTCAAATTACGACTCAGATTACGACGTTTCGGCAGAGTCACATTTACCATCATCAGGTCGGTTCGCATAATTCTCGTATCCTTCTGCTTCCGCCTCTAGTTAAACTAGTACTTACAGTATTAATAATGCCAAGTGAGACCTTGGCCAAACGTCTGCAATATACAAATTTGAATCAAAATAATAACGGATGTACTCCCGGACAAATACTTCTTCATATTTTTCCATCCGTGGAAGTCTACGCCCAGACATATACAGAGTATTCCATCTCAAACGAGCTACCTTGAAAATTTTAGTTATTTTCAAAACTATTGCAATAAGAAAAACAGGAATAATCAGGAGTCAAATTCGATGATTTCCTAAAATCCCTGCCGAAACGTTTAGTTTTCCCGAATGTTGAGTATGAGCTTCTCGAAATAAATGAGGATTTGTAAGAAAAAATTTAAATTCAACTCCAGTACGTATTTATGACGAACGTTACGTTCGGGATCGTTTTGGTTAAAAACCCTTGCAGCAGATAGAACACCATTTTGATTTTGGTAATAAAGACTTACTAGCTTAACACGTTCTTGCAATGTGCATACCAAAATTATCTTTTACATTTTCAACAAATCAGTAAAGTAATAACTTGACAGATAAATGTGCAATGCTTCAAATGATCGAATAAAAGTCAGAACAGATAAACTAAATAAACTAAATAAAATAAATGAATGTTTGCATTTAATGTTTTTCTTGAATTGTGTGTTATTACAGGGTGCGGCAGTGAAACCGGGTGGTTTAAGAGCGTACTATAAAAGAACTCATTTTTAATACTTTTCCATGGGATAAAAACTTTTAATTTAACAATCCGGTTTTACTACTAGGTCCGTTAGGTTTTCTATTTACATATATTACAGGAACAGAAACTGCAATAAAAATTTTTATTACGACGGTATAGTCCATAAAAAGCGCTTTTGAATGATATATGACAACAGCTATTTTCCCTATCTCTAATCTCAAGGTTATTGAGCTGGCCTGTTCATGTTAAATGTGCGCAAGCGCTAATTCACAAAAAAATTCCCCTTCGAAACAAAATTCGACCTGTTTTTTCTTATTGCAATAGTTTTAAAAATAACCAAGATATTCGAGGTGGCTAATTTGAGATGGAATACCCTGTATATGTGTGTGCGTGTGTTTTCGCACTTTTTCAGAGTTATGCTGAGAAACAACTGTAACAAATTAACATCTAGTATTACCACATTAGTAAACGCTAATTTACTGAGATGGAATCACAATTCGTTGTGTTCTGTTTAGCTAGTGGGTTTATTCATTATGGAAAAACTTATACAGTGCTTTCGAAAAGTAAAAAATAAATTCATTATTTCTAAAAGTGTGAGTTTTCAATATAATCCTCTGAAACGCTGATTTTGCTTTAAAGAAAGGCATTTTTGACATACGACCATTATTTGTCACGTAACAGTTATTCGAGATATGACGTCATTGAACGAGCGTGTCATTCAACGTACACATCATCAAAAATATGATTACATTAGATAAGTTGGATAACAAAATGAAAAAAAAAACATAATTTTAAATTTTATTAAATTTAATGATAACTATTAAAGTAAATGTTGAAATTGTGTACCCTTGGCTAACTGACAGTAACCAAAACAAACAATAAATGCCTGTTGAATATCTTCACCAGTTTAATAACGTATACTTCGCTTTTTAAGTACCCAACAAAAATAATCTAGAGGTGGCCAACCAAACAGCTTCTCCCTAGTCAACGATAAGGAACATCTCATCTAATTAAGCACGGACAGGTGTTGCATAATTGAGAGGTGCGCCATCTTGTTGAAAGAAAATGTCATTCTCGTAAGATCATGCTCCTCATTTGGGTGTAAATTTATTAGTTCGTGAATAAGGTCGCTTCAAAGAAACTCCAAATGTCTTGCACCAGTTAGGTTCACGTCAAAGAAATAGGGACCCATAATTTTTCCTTGGACCTTGCCGCACCACACAATGGCTTTCTAATCATCCATCGTGGATGGTCGGTAGCCCAATAACGACAGTTTTGTCTGTTAACACGCCCGTTCAAAAAAACGTAGCCTCGTCAGAAAAAAAAATACGACATCCTGTCTCCAAATCTGATCAAGGAACGAATTTAGATCGTTCTCGTTCAGTTAATTTCACCATTTTTAGGGTTCCTTATGTAAAGTATACGGAAACCCTTATAATATCACTCCGGATTTCTGCCTCTTTCACATCACAGCCGTTTTCTCCTAAAACTACTGGAAGGAAAATGTTGAAATTGGTATCAGTACATAGTTTGGTGACCCGATCAGGAGTACATATCGTAAATGACGAAATTTTAATTTTAGGGGTACTTCTGGGGGGGAAACTAAAAAAATCGACCGTCCCCCCGCCTTAATCGAAACTATAAAAAAAATTAGGGATATGGGGCCACAACTGAATTTTACCGGAAAATTAAGGAGAAACCTCTATTATTATTTTTGGGGGGCAAATTGCAGAATTAAATGGAAAATATAAAATTAAAATTGTTTCTAAGGCAAAATTTTTACCTATCCGCCCCCTTATCCCCCAAACTATATGCTGTAAAATTTTGAAAAAAATTGGCGGTATAGAGCTTCATCTAAATTTTACCGGAAAAATAAGGAGAACACCCTAATATTCTTTTTAGGGGGCAAATTATACAATTAAATTTAAAAAATTTAAATCAAAATTGTTTCTAACGCATCAAGTAATATATCAAATCAAAGGACACATTATGGTGAGTACAATCATATTTTTTGATATTTTTAAAATAAATTATTTAAAAGATATTTACAAAAATATTTAAAAAATTACCCATTCCCCCCCTTACCTCCGAAACTCAAAAACGAAAAAATTTGAAAAAATTAGGGATACAGAACCTCACCTGCACTTTGCTGGAAAAATAAGGAGAAACTCCTTATGTTAATTTTAGGGGGCAGATTACAGCATTAAATGGAAAATATAAACTTAAAATTATTTCTAACGCATCGTGTAATATATCAAATTAAGGAGGTCATTACGACGAATACAAGTATGTTTTTTCAGATTTTTAGAATAAATATTTTAAAATATATACACAAAAAATTAAATTATTTTTTTAAAACACATCATGCGATACATCAAATGAAAGTGCTCATTATGAGGAGTATAAATTAAAATTTTTCATATTTCTAAAATTTATTGTTTGCAAGATTATAACAAAAATTTATAAAAAATTATCATTTCCCGAAACCATACTACCTAAAATTTTGGGGTACAGAGCCTCACTTGAACTTTATAAAAACAATTAGTAGAAAACCCCAATATTAATTTTAGGGGCAAATTATAGAATTAAATGGAAAATATTTAAAAAAATCAAAGGCGTTATGTAATATAACAAATAAAAGGACTCAATATAAGAAACACAAATATATTTTTCTCACATTTTTTAAATCATTTGCTTTAAAGAAATTAACAGAAATATTAAACATAGACTTATTCTCCCTTTATCTCCAAAACTACACAATCTAAAATTTTTGAAAAATATATTTTATTTGTGTTTTCAAATAATTTGTCTCAAACGTTTAATAATATATTATTTAAAACTTGACCAATTTCCCCCATCCAATCTACTGAGCCTAAAATTCAGACAATATATTATATAAAGCTTCACTGAAAGTTTATTAGTAAAATGAAACTCTAATGTTAGTTTTAGGGCCCAAATTAAAAAATTAAAGTCATATTTTTATAAAAATCAAGGGAATCAGGTAGCAGATAAAACAAAAAGTATATATGTGAGAAATTAAAGTGTATATTTTTTACAAAATTTAAAATTCTTTGCTTAAAAGATATTTGGGTAAATATGAGAAAATGCACACATTCGTTGCTTGTCTTATTAAACCGGAATATTAGCCAATTATACTTTGATTCATCTACATTGTATCAAATCTAAAACGTGGTACGGAACCCTTAGTATGCGAATCCAACTCGCACTTGACTAAATTAATTTTTAAACATTCACTACTCAATAAACTGTTCAAACACACTGCTTTAGTCAAACAAAAGATATGAAATCGATGAGAAACATCAAAAAAATGCGATTTCAGGTTTTCATTTGAGAGTAACGTTGAAATTGGGTGACGTCATTAAAAAAAATCGTCCATGATGTCATATCTGTGATAACGATTGCGTCACAAATGAGGGTCGTATGTCAAAAAGTGTAATATTTTAGAACAAAATCGAGGTGTTTTTCGAAAAACTCTCACTTTAAGAAACAATAATTTTCGAACAAACTGTATTATTAACTTCTGTATTAAATGTTTTGGGTAGAAATGTTCGTTAGTCTTATCATATGATCTATAATATAGTCTTTATGACATATGTTCATTATTCTTCTTTTCATTTGTTTTACGAAGTTAATTTTGCTTGATAATGGATAATCTGAATGGTAATGGATAATATTGTTGAATTTGTATTTTTTCTATACCAATTCACCTGTTGTGTGTTGGGTGTTATCTTCCCGACATACCCTAGTATCCAGGAATGGAATGGCAATTCTTAAACGATAGTATTGCTATTACCAAATCATCATATTTTGAAATGTCCTAGTCAGAAAATATTTGATAAACTCATACAGTGTGGAACAGCGAAAAGAAATAAATATTCGATAACGAATAAAGGAGGGCTTGTTGGGAAAAACGATTGGACACGTCGATTTTTATTTTTAAATGAGCATTTTTTTCAGCAAAAAAAAATACATAGGGTCTGTCATGTGATAATGGCCAATACCAACTTAATTATTTTATATGCAAGGTCCTGTATATTATTTATTTTTGGATTCTCCAGGAAATTCTAGACAAAGTGTTTAGCTCTTGATATTGCGATAGTAAGTAAAAACCATTCCTGCGTTCCTTGTTATTGATTTGAAAAATAAAAACATTTTTTTTATTTTCGTCAAAATTTATATATAGCCTTAGCATCTTGTTGCCTGACTGCATGACAGTGGTGATCAGTGTCAGTGCTATTGTCGATTGAATTTCGTTAACTGTACGCAATAATATCAGAAAAATGGTTCATTTAACAGAAATGAACAAAATAACCATTCTACAAATAATTGGTTATGGAGATAACACATGGACACAAATGGAAGTTTCTCGCTTCTTTCACGAAAATTTTCCAAATTTGCCGCCTATATCCCAAGGATCAATTAGCAAAATAGAAAAGCAGTTTCACGAGCTTGGTCATGTAAGACAGATTAAAAAGTAGTTTCCAGTGCACTAAGTAATAATACGAAATTGGATATTGTGCTTGAGTTTCAAGAAAACCCACATAATTCTGGACGAAAACAGCCCCACTGTTCACCGTTAGCCACACATCAATTTCTCGAGTATTAATAGGAAAGTAAAGTGCATCCCTATAAAGTGATGCCGACTCAGGAGTTCATGGAAGACGATTTCGATAGAAAAACGTATTTCTGTGAACAAATGATGGTAAGTGTCTAAGTGTTTATTGGGAAATAACACCACACTTTAAAGGAAATTGCTGTATATTCCAAACGTTTCGGGGTCTAGATCAGACCCCGTTGTCAATGGCTAAGAAACTACTGATTAAAAAGGTACAATTCCAAGATGTAAATTTAAATATTTGACAATGTTTATTATTTGATTTTTGACGTAACTAAGAGAATTTTATTTGTAATATACAGGGTAGCACAGAAATTTCTAAAGATCATATAATCATAAAGTTCCTTTCAAATTGGAAGAATTTGAAAGGGAGATCTTCAGAACTTTATGTGGCGCTCCTAGGTGCGACTTTCTTATAAGATAGTGCATTCGCCAAAAATGCGACCAAAGAACTTTGTTGATTCAGTGATCCCATTAATGTCATAAGGGAAAACCTAGGAAAAACCTTATGAAGTATCCCGATATTGGGTTGTTCACAAGGACATGACCATTAGCAATTTCTTCCTTAATCATCGGCAACCAGGAACGACAGAATTCCACGGAGGTAGTAGCGATACCATCGTTTTCATTTAACAAAATTAAAGCAGACTCTTTTAGTTTTCTTTTGGTGTTGTGTTCTTCTTTGTGTAATATAACTGAATTTTGAAACTGTATTTTATGACCAAGGTCCCCAGCATGTTCACAAATTTTGGATTTTTCAAATTGTCGTTGTTTTATGTAATTTTTGTGTTCGTTTATTCGAACATTGAGAGGTCTAGAGGTTTCTCCAATATAGAATTTATTACATTCACACGGGATTTTATAAATGCAATTTTTTGTATTTTGAGTTGTGTTATTTGGTTTGGTTTTTGATATAATTGATTTTAGTGTATTTCTTGTTTTAAATGATGTTTTGATATTATATCTGTTTCCCACTCTTTTTAGTCTTTCTGATAGACCCTGTATGTATGGTATAGTTATTGCATTAATGTGATTATCTTGGGAGTCAGTGTTGCTTGGTGAAGTTTGATGTTGGTTGTTAGGGATTGTTTGGTATTCCATTTTGTTTAACTCGTTATTAATAAATTTATTTGGGTAATGAATGGCAGAAAGTATATTTTTTATAAATGTTTTTTCTTCATTGAATTTATTGATATTAGAACAGTTGGGTTTTGCTTTGTCATATGGAGATTTAATGATACCTCTTTTTAAAATTCCTTTTAGCAATTATTTCACCACTTACTGGTAAGTCTAATTCTCATCTTAAAAACAGCGCACATTTCTTAGAAAAATTATCACATGTACAATATAAAAATACTTTCACACTAGCAAGTTTTGACATTGTGAATCTATACAATAATGTTCCGGTCACCAAAACACTTCCCATAGTAAAAGAACGATTAGAACAAGATTCTTTACTAAACCAACGTACTCAATTGTCCATTAATACAATAATGGAACTACTAACATTTTGTACAAAGACAACATATTTTCAACTTAATGATGACTTCTACCAACAAGATTTTGGCATGGCAATGGGTTCCTGTTTGTCTCCCGCTTTAAGCAACATTTTTATGGAAAAATTTGAAGAACAAACAATTTTCTCAAAACAGATTAAACCTTTGGTTTGGTGGCGTTATGTTGATGACATATTCGTTATTTGGGAACATAATCTTGAGGATTTACATGCATTACTTAACGACATAAACAACACAGAACCAACTATTCAATTTACACTAGAGCTTGAACAGAATAACAAATTACCATTCTTAGCCATTTTAATAACCAAAACACAATCGACATTTGAAACAGAAGTTTACAGAAAACCAACTTATACTAACAGGTATCTCAACTTTAAGTCTAATCATCCAAGTTCAGTAAAAAGAGGTATAATTAAATCTCTATATGACAGAGCAAAAACCAACTGTTCTAATATCAATAAATTTAATGAAGAAAAAACGTTTATAAAAAATATACTTTCTGCCAATCATTACCCAAATAAATTTATTAATAACGAGTTAAACAAAATAGAATACCAAACAATCCCTAACAACCAACATCAAACTTCACCAATCAACACTGACTCCCAAGATAATCACATTAATACAATAACTAAACCATACATACAGGGTCTATCAGAAAGACTCAAAAGAGTGGGAAACATATAATATCAAAACATCATTTAAAACAAGAAATGCACTAAAATCAATTATATCAAAAACCAAACCAAATAACACAACTCAAAATACAAAAAATTGCATTTATAAAATCCCGTGTGAATGTAATAAATTCTATATTGGAGAAACCTCTAGACCTCTGAATGTTCGAATAAACGAACACAAAAATTACATAAAAAACGACAATTTCAAAAATCCAAAATTTGTGAACATGCTTGGGACCTTGGTCATAAAATACAGTTTCAAAATTCAGTTATATTACACAAAGAAGAACACAACACCAAAAGAAAACTAAAAGATTCTGCTTTAATTTTGTTAAATGAAAACGATTGTATCGCTACTACCTCCGTAGAATTCAGTCGTTCCTGGTTGCCTATGATTAAGGAAGAAATTGCTAATGGTCATGTCCTTGTGAACAACCCAATATCGGGATAGTTCATAAGGTTTTTCCTAGGTTTTCCCTTATGACTTTAATGGGATCACTGAATCAACAAAGTTCTTTGGTCGCATTTTTGGCGAATGCACTATCTTATAAGAAAGTCGCACCTAGGAGCGCCACATAAAGTTCTGAAGATCTCCCTTTCAAATTCTTCCAATTTGAAAGGAACTTTATGATTATATGATCTTTAGAAATTTCTGTGCTACCCTGTATATTACAAATAAAATTCTCTTAGTTACGTGAAAAATCAAATAATAAACATGGTCAAATATTTAAATTTACATCTTGGAATTGTACCTTTTTAATCAGTAGTTTCTTAGCCATTGACAACGGGGTCTGATCTAGACCCCGAAACGTTTGGAATATACAGCAATTTCCTTTAAAGTGTGGTGTTATTTCCCAATAAACACTTAGACATTGAAAATTATGCCACAAGTATCCTTCAGAAAACAGATGATGGTAAGGTTAGATAACAATGTAAGTACTTCTTGGGAAATAATAGCACAGTTAACAAAATTCCTGTATATTCCAAACGTTTCGGGGTCTAGGTCAGACCCCGTTATCAATGGTTACAAGTGGTGAAATACTTAATAATAATTAACTATTGTTTGGAATATACAGCAATTTTCTTAACTGTGGTGTTATTTCCCAAGAAGTACTTAGACATTAGAAGATGTTTTGTTTTCTGATAAGAGCACATTTACACTTCACGGTAATGTTCATCGTCAAAATTGCCGCTATTGGTCTAATGAGAATCCTCACGGGATGACAGAGAAACATATGCAATATCCTGAAAAAGTTAATGATTGGACCCGAATTGTTGGAAATCATATCGTAAGTCCTTTTTTCATTGATGACAACTTGAATGGAGATAAATACTTAGAAGTGCTTCAAAATAATGACGTGCCAACTTTAACAAACTTATATCCTGATCCAGTAAACCCGCAAGTTCCTACCAATACAGTATGGTTTCAGCAAGATGGAGCACCGCCCCATTACTAAATCAATGTCCGGCAGTACCTGAACCAAACATTTCCAAATCTGCGGATTAGGCGGCGTGGATCGATAGAATGGCCAGCACGAATCCCTGATTTGACGCCACTTGACTACTTTTTGTAGGGATATGTCAAAAGTACTGTATACAAAACTAAACCCCTCAACTTCGATGACCTAAACAGACGAATCACGCTTGCGATTAGGTTAGTCATGCCTGAGATGTTGAGTAACACAAGAAGTTCGCGGCGACCAGTTTGAACATTTCCTACATTGACATTAATGTTTTTTTTTGTTTTTTTTTTAGGGTTGCGTATATACAATATACGGATACCCTTATAATATCACTCAGGATTTCTGCCTCGTCACATCACAGCAATTTTCTCCTAAACTACTGGACGGAAGAGGTTGAAATTTGGTATCAATGTATAGTTTGGTGACCCGATCAGGAGTACATATCGTAAAAGAAAAAATTGTGATATTAGCGGTACTTCCGGGGGGAAAAACTAAAAAAATCGACCGTTCCCCCCTGATCTCCGAAACTACAGAGCCTAAAATTTTGAAAAAAAAAGGAAATATAGAGCGTTGCCCGAACTTTACAGGAAAAATAAGGAGAAACGATTAATATTAATTTTGGGGGGCAAATTATAGAATTAAATAAAAATTTAAAAATAAACGAAATTTCACAAATATATTTTTTTCATATTTAAAAAATATATATTTAAAAAGATATTAACGAAAATATACCAAAATTTACCCATCCCCCCCTTATCTCCGAAACCATAAGCTGGAAAATTAAAAAAAATGGAGGTATAGCCTCTCACCGGAACTTAACTGGAAAAATAAGGAGAAACCCCTAATATATATTTTGGGGGGCAAAATATAAAATTAAATGGAAAATATAAAATTAAAATTGTTTCTAACCCATCATGTTATACATCAAATGAAAGAGTTCATTATGACGAAAACAAATATATTTTTTTCATATTTTTAAAATAAATTAATTAAAAGATGTTAACAAAAATATAAAAAATTTTACCCATCTCCCCCCCCCATCTCCGAAACCATAAGCTGGAAAATTTTGAAAAAACCTGAACTTCACCTGAACTTCACCTGAACTTTACAGAAAAAAATAAGAAAAAAAACCTAATTTCATTTTGGAGGGGAAATTATAGAATCAAATGGAAAATATATAATTTAAAATTATTTCTAACCCATTCATATATCAAATGAAAGAGCTCATTATGACGAAAACAAATATATATTTTTTGTATTTTTAAAATAAATTATTAAAAGATATTAAAAAAATATATAAAAAATTTACCCATTCCTCCCCCCTTATCTCCTAAAACATAAGCTGAAAAATTTTGAAAAAAATTGAACTTTACTAGAAAAATAAGGAGAAACCCCTAATATTCATTTTGGGGGCCAAATTATAGAATTAAATGGAGAATAAAAAATTATAATTGTTTCTAACGGGTTATGTAATATATCAAATCACAGAGCTCATTATGACGAATACAAATATATTTTTTTATTATTCTTTAAACGAATATTTTAAAATATATTAAAAAATTATTTTAAAAAAATTACCCATTCCCCCGTTATTCCCCAAACTATAAGACCTAAATTTTTTTGTTTATTTGAAAAATATGAAAAAATCCCTAATTCTATTATTTGGCCCCTAAATAATAGAACTAAACGGAAAATAAATGATTAGAAAACCCCCATAGTAATTTTAGGGACAAATTATATTAAATGGAAAATTAAGATTCAATTTTCAAAAGCATCATGTAATATATCAGATAAAAGGCTCATTGTGAATTACAAATATATCATATTTCTAAATCATTTGTTGACAAGATATTAACAAAAATATTAAACATCGACTTAATTCCCACTTTAGAAACTACACTATTTAAATTTTGAAAAATAAATTTTATTTGTATTTTTTAATAATTTGAATAACAGATTTAATAATTTAACACTTCATCTATTTTGCCCTTTATTTTCCAATCCACAGAGCCTCAAAACTCAGACAGTAGATTATAAAAGATTTCTATGAAAGTTTATTAGTAAAATAAAACTCTAATGTTAATTTTGGGGGCCAAATTGGAAAATTAAATACATATGTATTCTGATAAAAATCAAGCGTATCCTGAAGCTGATAAAATAAAAAGTCTATGTGGGAAAAATGAAAGTGTATATTTTTTATAAATTTAAAACTCTTCCTTTAAAATATATAAGGGTAAATGTAAGAAAAAAATACACTTATTCCCTGCTTGTCTGAAACTGGAATATTAGAATCTTGAAGGTGGTACGGAACTCTAAGTATGCGAGTCCAACTCGCACTTGACCAAATTATTTTATTATTAAGAAATATTTTAATATTACGTATTAGGTTTTTAGTGTAATTTAGCGGAGTTGTGAAATAAAATAAATTACTTTTTTAATGGTAATTTTTGTAATAAATCTGAAAACACTTAATATTTCCGAAACAGTTGAAGATAGTTGTTGGACATTGTACATCAACTATGTCTAGAATTTTCTGGATAGTACAAAAACTAAATAATGTACAGGGGCTTGCATTTAAAATAAGTAAGTTGGTATTGGCCACTGTCACCCTCCTCCTTTATTCCTTATCGAATATATTCCATTTGGCTTTTCCACACTGTATACATCATAATGTGATATACATGTGGCTTGTAAATTGTTATAAAAGAAGTCAGTGCATTTGTTCCATATCCTGAAAAATTTCCATTTTGGATTTGCATTGTTGTTGAAGCAAACCCCTCAACTGTTAAATTAGAAACATATACACTATCTTGTCACTATTTTTTTCTTTTCATGGAAGTTAAATTATTAATACACATAATTGTTTTTTATTTATCTAGGATATCCTTCATACAAGTCCGAAGATAAAGGAAGTCCTTTTGTGACCTCCGTTATAAACTGCATTCGGAAATATTACAAATCAGAGGACTTACTGTCGATAATGATGGCTGTCAATGATGATGTTGCTAAGACTTTCGAGGCGAAAAACACAGAAAATGGTGAAATCTGTAAGCAGATGCCCACCATTGTGTCAACCTTGACAAAAAAATGTTATCTTGATTAATTTACCTATTTGAAATGTACTTAGTTGCTTTATTTTTCTGAAATATACCTATTATATTAAATATTTGTATTTTATGTGTAAACCATATGATACTATGTTTCAAAAATCAATTGCTAAAATGAAATAAATGTGGGAGAAATTGTACGGTTTGAACAGAGTGAACATAATTTATCGACTTTGCTTAATAGTTAAACTAGCCAAATCTAAATTTAAAACTCCCACGTAAACTTGCTTAAATATATTCCTTTCTAGACTTCAGATATTTCCCTTAAAAATATACTCTATTTAAGTGCTTTAAATAAAACATTGGAAATTTGTTGAAATTTTGAACACACTACGATCTAACTTTTCGAAATTTTCAATCCATTGAACACAAGACAATATATTGTTTCTGGTCGAGAACCTTCATTGGATGGGCTCCCCTCAACTGATTGAATTCTCGAATATTAAGTAAGTGCTTTTAATTGGGTACCTGTTCGAGTAATTAATGTCATTATGTGATTCAAAGAGTTCTTTCCTGAAAGTAGTGTTGCAAGGCAATAGTTGTGGATGGTACAAAAAATATGCCTTTTCTATCTAATATTTTTGTTAAACTGATATAACTGAATTATTTAAAATTATTAATGAAATACATTACATATTTTTAAGAATCCACAATAACAACTAGGTTTGTGAACTGTACTTCGAATAATCGATGTCCACCGAAAAATGAGTTCTTAATATAATTTTAGAGATTAGGTGTTGTCAATCGATATATGCATCAAGGAAAATATTTACATAAAGATAGAACAAACAAATGTACATATAAATTGTACTGATGAGGCAGTGGGTTTTTCTGAAACATTCTTGTACATATACATATGGTCTCACGCTTCTTTAACTATTAGTAAGGTTTGTTAGTTTGTTATTTTTAAATAATTAGGAAAATAAATATACCCCATCATAATATTCATTTATAATAATTAATTAAATTTATGTAAATTACTGAGCCTATTTGAGTTAATTGCATTCTGAAATTAATTTTTAAATTTTAGGTATTTTGAACGTTTATTTTATGTCGCAAATATCCTTATATAATAACTAGGCCCTAGTTACATTCCTGAGCATTATTTTTATTTTCTTGAAAATTTTAAATTACGGCAAGCAGTTGAATTTAAAACTATAACATTTGTAAGGTAAGGAGTAAAAAATACCAAGGAGTCCTATTTTTTTTTAATTAAGTTTATTAATAATGGGTTTGTCCACCGCGGTTATCTATATACTCCCCAACACGTTTTCGCATTTATTCAATAAGATGGTCTATTTCTTCTTGAGGAATACCATCCCATCTTACCTGTATTTCATATCTTAGAATTTCCAAAGTCCGTGAGGCCTGGAGTAAATTTCCGAGCATTCTACTCATCATATCTATCTACATCGGAATACCTTCTCAACCGGCGCCGACGATCGATCATCTCGCGCGTTGGTTAGTTGGCAAGGAATAGGGTCATGGTATTTGGTAGTCTTATATATTTGTTTGTGCTTTAACCGTTCAAGTCATATTGTTCTTTTACTCAGTGTGGTTATAATCTTTTTATAAGTTTTGTTTAATTGTCTAAATGTATATACCTAATACTGGCTAATACTGTTATTTTTTTATAGTGTTTTTAATCGATTATTTCTGTTCGTATCTTTAACTCTATCTCTTTTAAGTATTTTATATACTATCACTATAGATTTAGTTTTAAGATAATTATGACTTAGTTAGGTGACCCTATGCCCCAGTTATACTGGGTGCTCTAATAATATGTAACCCTAACAGCCGGTGAAACAACTTGGCTGAAACTGGTCTTTTATTACTGAATAAAGAGATTTAATAAGGGAGTACATACAGCTCCACTACTTCCTGAAGATAACGTTGCGCTGTCATGTTGCCTTGAACAAAGACGAAAGGTGATCTACACAGCAAGCTGTTGCAAAAGCTGTATTTTGTAGGGAAAGAATTTATTTAGGCTTAACATTTTATGGACAGAACCAACACATACTGATGCCCAATATTTTTATCGGGATGTCTCTGATGAAAAACATGAATAATTCTGCCTGCATAGCATTGTTCTTCGGATTAAATAAATATTATTTCAATTCCTGTCAAAATTTGAGGGTCAGTATACAACGAAACCAGTACTAATAATAAATTGTTTACCTTTACAGTCACAAACATCTTACGAAAAAACATTTAAGGAATTTTGTTTATCTTGGTATTGATACTCATGCTTTTTTCAATTAGAACAAAATGTTTAATTTTTTACGGTTTCTAGGTCACTACTCTTCAAAAAAATAATCTGATTTTAAATAATTTGGTCAAGTGCGAGTTGGACTCCATACTAAGGGTTCCGTACCACCTTCAAAATTCTAATATTCCAGTTTCAGAGAAGCAAGTAATAAGTGGATTTCCTTATGTTTACCCTAATATCTTCTAAAGGAAGCGTTTTAAATTTCTACAAAATAAACACTTTTATTTTCCTCACTGCTACATGATTCGTTTTAATTTTATAAAATTATGTATTTAATTTTTTAATTTGGCCCCCAAAATTAACATTAGTGTTTTATTTTACTAATAAATTTTCAGGGAAGCATTTTGTAATCTACTGTTTGAATTTTAGGGTCTGTAGATTGGAAGATAATGGGGGAAATAGGTCAAGTTTTAAATAATAAATTATTAAATCTTACGCCGATGTGTAATATTTTTGTTTATATCTTTTTAACAAATGATTTAAAAATAAGATATAGTTGTTATTCACATAATGAGCCTTTTATTTGATACATTACATGATGCGTTAATATTGGAGGTGTCTCCTTACTTTTCCAGTAAAGTTCCGGTGAGATCCTATTTCCCTAATTGATTTCAAATTTTTACGTCTTACAGTTTCGGAGATAAAGGGGGAGTGGTAATTTTTTTTATATCTTTGTTAATATCTTTTAAGTAATTTATTTTAAAAATATGAAAAAATATGATTGTATTTGTCATAATACGCCCTTTGATTTGATATGTTATGTGATGCATTAAAAACAATTCTAATTTTATATTTTTCATTTAATTCTGTAATTTGCCCCTCAAAATTAATATTAATGGTTTCTCCTTATTTTTCCTGTAAAATTCAGGTGAGGCCTTATATTTCTAATTTTTTTCAAAATTTTACTTTTTATATTTTTGGAGATAAGGGGAACGGTCGATTTTTTTAGTTTTTCTAAGTACCCCTAAAGTCAAAATTTCTTCATTTACGATATGTACTCCTGATTGGGTCACCAAACTATATACTGATACCAAATTTCAACCTTTTCCGGCAAATAATTTAGGAGAAAATTGCTGTGATGTGAAAGATGGACAAATCCGGAGTGATATTATAACGGTATCCGTATACTGTATATACGGAATGATGTGTCAAAACATTGGCAAAAAGAGACCTTTAAAAAGAGGTGGTGTCACATGATACCCCTTTGTATTTAAACGTGTAGAAGTGATAGGGGGTTGAAACTGCAGGGGGGTGACCGATACGTGTAAGATGTGTCCCCCCGTAAATATAAATTACCGAGTTTTTTTGTCTTTTTCTCTGAAAAATATTTTAAAAGTTATTTTAGGTGGCTACTTTTAAAATGAAAGCCCTGTACTATACAAACCCAATATACTTTAGAAAATAACAACTACAAGCTATATTGGGACCGCACAATCAATAGTCGACAGTTCAAACTTGTTCACAATAGACTAGATAGTTATAGTAAATAAAGTCTCTAGAACATTTTAATAGGAGTAGTCCCAAAACAACTATAAAACCATTTAAAATACCTCGGTCTGGACGAACATTTTTTCAAACTGATGCAAAAAACTGCCCTTTGGAACACCTTTCTTTGGAGTTTTTGGTATTGCATCTATAACTCCTATTACTATAGGCACACTACTATGATCTTGACCATATGACGCATTTCTAGAACTTCATCTGTTGGTAGTAAATATTTTAAATATTTTCTAATCTTTTCGTGTTCTTTACATTAGGTTGCAATGCTACCGCGAAGTCCACTATGTCTGGGATTGGTCGATAGGTATATATTTTCCGGTTCCATTACAATCGAAATCATGGTGGGGGTGGGGATGCGTAATCATTCATTGAACTCCATATGCTCCTCCCATATTGCACATGCAACACTGAATTTTCGGCAGGTTTTCATCAATTTCTAGTTTTTGTAGGATTTTCTTCTTCTGAATGACCGATATAGATCTTTCAAATCTCTCAGCTTCCACAATGAATCATCTTTACTATCGTATGCTCGATTTTACCAAGGTGTTTCCAATTCAATGGATTGCTTCTTAATTTCTGTGATTCTACTGGGTTAACAGCCTTTTTGTAGTAATATTTTCTTAACTTTAAAATCTGTTTATGTGCAATAGCCCCTCATACAATAACGCCTACTGCTCGGTGTATATGTCGCTCAACATCAAATTGAGGTTAACGTCTTTCTCCTCGACGTCGTCTAACCTTTCTTCGGGCATTATATCCCACCAAGCAGTATTGAGATTTATGAGAGAAGACGTTCTGATGCCATTCTAGACCGGGAGCCCACGTTAAAATATTTTTTTGAATAATAACAGGCTACAAATTTTGGGTGGGTTAATTTCGCAGTGACGCCCAACTTTTTCCTCTTCGAAAATTTTTGAAACAGGAAGTTAAAAGAGCTACCAGGTGTTGAACATGTCAAAATTGTGAGTGCAATTTTTTATTAATATCAATTAGTTTTTTGGTTAATCTTTTAATAACATCATAAAAAACGCCTAAACACTCTTGTCTTACACCCACGAAGATATGGCCGCTGCGTCCCCGCTTTAAATATGTCAATTTTAGGTGAGTAAAATTTTTACTACTAACATCCTATTTTTTCACTATTGCTTGGTAATTATTACAACAATCGAATAGCATCTTTGCTCTACAAGTTAAATGGAATGTTTTCCTAGTCCTATACGCGAAACATGTCAGTTTTATGGGCTCGCCGAAATCATTAATAACAACCTAATATTGCTTTTGTTGTTTAGGAACAATGTAGGTGATACTATTTTACTACTGTCCTACAAAAAAAGGTATGTATTGATAAAAAATGTACTAGTATTTCATAGACGTTCTAATTTTTATTTAAACGTTTAAATACACATGCACACACACCCGCGGACACACATATATATTATTTTGATAACGAGAACTAAGGACGCTAAATTGACAGAAAAGAAACCATTACGGGAATTTAGTCAAACGTCTGTGGTAGTCACCTACACGTTTTTGTATCTTCATCAGAGAAAGTATGTTTTTTTGTGCAGTGCGTTATGTAATAAACCTAAGTTCAGGGAAAAAATATATTACGAAGACAAATGAATTATAAAGAACAAAAATAGACAAAAAATGTGTTTTGATTAAAAGAAGTACAAAAAAATATACATCGATTGCACATAACTTAATAACCATGTTTATTATGTAACACACAATACAAGAAAAACATTAAATGAAAACATTAATTTATTTTACATTATCTTTTGCTAATATTTACAGCAAGTTTGTTTATCTGTTCTGGCATTTATTGGATCATTTGAAACATTGTTCATTTACCTGTCAAGTTATTAATTTACTGATTTGTTCAAAATTTAAAAGATAATTGTGGTATACACATTGCAAGAACCTGCTGAGCTGGTAAGTCTTTATTACCAAAATCAAAATTGTGCTCGATCTGCTGCGAGGGTTTTTAACCAAAACCATCCCGAACGTAACGTTCGTCATAAATACGTACTGGAGTTTAAAATTTGTTGAGACGGGCTTAGTAATGAATAAAAAAAGAGGTCCCATTGGAATTGTAAATGATGAAGGCTGTTGCTACATTGGGCCATGTCCAACTTATACCTGTCCAGCAAATCTCTGCAGCTTCCGGTATTAGCAAAACTAACGTTTCATGAATTGCATGAGGATGCTTGGGTTTGAAGGCAAGAGTGTTGGGAAATTATGACCCAGCGTATGATCCCAAATTTCTTGCACAATGTTTGCTTTTCGGATTAGTGCACTATTTTACTTCATGGGGAGGTTAACCGACATAACTGTACATTTTGGAGTGATACAAATCCTCAGTTATTTAAGAGAAGCTCATAGTCAACCGTAAAACTAAACGTTTGGGCAGGGATTTTGAGAAATCACCTAATTGGACCCCTGTTCATTCCTGGTAATTCAAATAGTGAAACTTATAACAATATATTGGAAAATGAAATTAATACATTGATGATAGAAAAATTAGAAAATAATCCTCTTCTACATGACGAGCAATTGCATTTCCAACAAGATCGAGCTCCTCCTCATTACGCCGCACCAGTTCGTCAATACCTCGATTTGGAATACCCTGGATTGGAAGAAGAGATTTTTTTGTGATGACATGTAAAATCCAAAATTTTTATTACTCAGCTTGAGAATTTGGACGAACTACGCCAACGAATAAATTCGTTTTTTATTTTTGAATACTCTTTTATTATTACATGTACAGAAATTGCAATAAAAAAATTTATTTTGATGGTATAGTCCGTAAAAAGGGCTTTCAAATGATATATCACAACACCTAATTTCCCTATCTCAAATCTCAAGGTCATTGAATTTGCCTGTTTATGTTGAATGCGCAAGAGCTAATTCACCTCAAAAAAATCTCCTCGAAAGAAATATCGACCAGTTTTTTCTTATTGCAATACTTTTGAAAATAACAAAGATATTCAAGGTGGCTCCTTTGAGATGGAATACCCTGTATATTGTCTTGCGTACAAAAGAATAACACCTCGAAGAGAGTATTGAAGTATGTGAAGTATGTTATATTATGTATGTGTTTCTGAAGATTTTGCACAATTGACAATACGGTTATAATGACAGCTTACCGGTATACGATTTAATCACAGTACAGACCATATAGCTAATACCTAATGATAGAAAGGGTGAGATACCCGCACTTGTACAAGTTTAATCATAACACTGGATGAGAGAGAAAGGAAACCGAGTGGACGTGTTTGTCTATGCCTAGAGCTGCAAGCAATAGCTAAACGTCACTTGATTTACGCAAACATGCACCAACCAGAAGCTAGCTTAGACAGTCTTCAATATATTCACTTGGCTTTCTGTGTTTCTCATATAGTGCTTATGTCTTTCTCGGGGCCTTGCGTTTTCTAGATTTAAATAATATCGTTGTAGAATAGACAGAGTCTTCACAGACATTAAAATAACTGTTCAACAAGTCCAAGACTACGTTAGTTACGTCACAAATAATAAAGAAATCGTTTACGCAGTCTTAATGTCTTTTTGAATTTAATTATCGAAGGAAAATATTGAAAATTAGAAACAAAATACATGCCGTGAATTTATTACATCATTGAAAATTTATGATAGATTAAAAGTCAAATACGCAATAATGATACTATATTTTCGAGATTTTACAATATATTGAACGCATGAATTATCTGGTTCCTAGTTGAGAACATTTTCGATTTACTTCAACTAATATTCGCTTGGTTTTAGGTGGGCCACTCTGTAGTAAATTAACGTACGTAAGATTGATTCTCCTCAAAAAGTTGACTCAATAAAGATATGATAAAAATCAATAGCAAATCTTGCAACATACATAACCCACAAAATTATTATACTCTACATATAAATCATTTATGACAACTGATTGCGCTATCTAGCTGTTAAGAACACATGGAATACTGACACTGCAATTACTATTTTCAGTTTCTGCGTGTTTCCAACGATATTGGATTTTGAGTGTCAATAATCGTATAATATGTATTTCAATAAGTTTGAGAAAAATCTTCTCAAATTTATTTGTGTTTCAGCAATAGTGAGTAAAAGTATTCAACTTCTTAATTTGCTAAGTAGTACACGTATTTAGGATTAGTTTGTGTGAATACTCTATTTTCTATAATATAGGGCCGGGCAAAAGCACTGTAACATGGGGATTGCACTACAGTGGTGAAATATTTAGAAATATCTGAGGTGCATTTTACATATGTGATTTCATCATTTGCGTAAGGGGGGTGTCTTGCCGTATTTCGCACCTGTACCTCTTAAGGTTAAATGTTAATTGATTTGAATATTGAGTTAATAAAAGTTATCCATAGCGTATAAGAAGAGTAGTTATTAACATTATAAGGAACACATGTTAACAAGTTTCCACATGTTAGTATGAGACTGCTCGACAATATAACTCGTTACTCGAAGTTTCCTCTGCACTTTCAGCGTTTGAGAAGGTAGATCACACAACGTTTCAATACCTTTGAATCTATCGCCAGGTAAATGATGGGAAATTCTGATTATCCGTAGTAGAGATTGCCACCCTGGGAATGTGGAATGTCTACATCGGCGAAACAAAGCGACCATTGGACAAGGTTAAGGGGCACCGCATAACTGCTCAACGAGTCTGGATTAGCTACACACACATGGACCGAACACCACAACATTAACTGGGACCAGGTCAGGATACTTTACAAGGAATAGCACTGGCATAAAAAGAAAATTTAGAACTAGAATATAATTAAGGAACCCAGCGTCCAAATTTAAAAACATTTTGAGACACCTTCTTCAGCCACTGTCGCTATATAATAATAATCTGAATTTCCCATCATTCAACTCAGGACTGTAGCATATTCAAAACTATTGAAACGAAATCAACCATTCCATGGAAGAACATAGCAAACTTGGAGGAAATTTCCACATAATCTCTCACAATTCTATTTCACTTATTCCAGCGAAGTATTTGTAGAAGTTTTATCTGACCTTATTTTGTCATTACTCTTGACACCCTAATTGTCACTTGAAAGCGTCACTTAACCTTTGGACATATGTTTGAAGTTGCTAGGTACCAAATATGAACATGGTGGGTATTTCACTATATGAAAACCGCAGCCACTTAATGAAGCAGTAGAGCCTTGACAATGACCGTTGTCTTGATTTAAGTTCCAACTAATAAGCAATAACACCACAATCGAAATAAAACGACGTATATTGGAGGAAAACCAAACGTTTCAAAGTCTATTTTGACTTCGTTGTCAATGGCTTGATATTTATTGATGTAAATTGCAAAACGAAAATTATTATGACATTTGTTATTGTGGTGTTATTGCCCAAAAAACATAAAAGTACTCAAGAATATGCCACAAACAACGTTTAGAAGATAATAAGCAATATTTTCGAAACGTTTCCGATTTTTGAAATATATTTTATATAGTTTAACTGAGAGTGTCACCTTGCCAGTTACTGGAATCAACTTAATCTATGGAACTATTCCAGTATAATGAAGTATTTGGCAAAAATTCCAATTTTTTAAAGAAATTTATATTATATTTTAGGTACAAGGTTTAGTATGGATAGTTTTGTCTTTAACGACTGTCATAATACACAATCGACATGTTCGCCTGGATCAGCCGGTAACCTATGGTGAAGCTTTATCATATGTCCTTTATTACAGGTTTTTGAGAGGTAAGATTTTTTGTTAGCGCGAAAACAGTTCTAATTTCAATATTGATTGAAAGTACTTCATTTACTGAATGGCATCCAAATAGATATTTATGACATATGCTTCTTGAGTTCCATCTAAAACCATTTTTTTATATAATTGACTTCCATAGCAATACACTCATTCTTAAAATTTATTCTAAACATTCTTAAAGAACGATTTGACTTTTTCTGGAAAATAAGCTTCAGTTGCAGCTATAGCCTCATCAAAGAAGCCAAATCCCATTCGCTGGAGTATCCTTTCTGCGAACAGGTCGATGTCGTATGGGTGCCAGATCTGGTGAATATGGAGGTGTGGAAGCTTTTCGAATCGTAAATCTAACACAGCAAGTTTCTATTGATCTCCTGACCCTTGGACATATTTCATACATGGCTATGTATGGGCGTACATCATTGATATAATCAGTTTTTGACATCAAATTTTTCATGTACAGTTTTCATACGGTGTGTTTAGGTATCTTTAAGATCTCAACTATCTCTTGCAGCTTCACTTTCCGAATACCATTAAATTTTGAAATTTGTCATTTTAAGGTTGGTATTACCGAAAAGCGGCACGTTATTACGTTATTGGTGGAGCCATGTGTGTATCAGAACCATGGTTGAGTGACCCGTGTAATATGTTATGTAAAGGGTTCTTCAAACGAGGTGTTAAGTTAGATGTTTTAAGCAAATGTTAGAGATGATTAAACACAAAACACTTACTTTATTTTCTATCACTCACTTGAATAGATACGTATAAACGTGTTTCTCACCGTTTCGGTAATAAGTTTTTTTGTCACAAGAGTCTACGATGGATAGTTTCCCAGATACAGTACCCTGCATTCTTAGTTGGCCACCCTGTACATGTTCTGACTTTTTAACTAACGCTTACATAATACGATTTATATATATAGTTCATTATATCCAAAATATATTTTTTAGGTAGCCAATGGGGATCCAGCAATTTTACAATACGTGCTGCAGACTTTGTGGCGTTTATGTGGATCTATCTGTTGAGTAGTATCGTTTGGGTAATGTTATCATATGATTTATACTCTGGTGAGTTAGTTAACAAGTCAATAATGTTGGTTTTTTCGCAAGTACTGTGAAATTCTAAAAATGAAATGTCATTCAGATAACGGAATAACCTTGAGATAATATCGCAACTCCTAAGGTTTGTAATGTTAGTAATGTACCTTATCTCAAGTACATTTTCTGTGCTCTACCGAATATAAAATTGATCGTTCTTTAAAAAATTGTTTCGATCAATGTCTTAGCCATTTCATTTAGACGGATTAATTATTTTCATAAAATAATTATTTTCATAATTAGTAGCATTAAGAATAAAATCTTATAGCATAATAAATGTTTAATGTTTATATTTACAAGGTGGCCCAATAGTGTCTTGACGGAGGTCGTGACTATAATATAATATATACAGGGTGATTCGCTATGAAGTTACATACTTTTAAATGGAACGTCATGTCTATTATTACTTATTTGGTTTCAGCAGTAGGAACATATTCATAAAATTTTTGACGTGTGAGCAAAAATTTTCAAAGCTGAAAACCTTCACAAAACTCAGACCCTTCACCAAAACCTGTTTATTACGGCTTTGTGACTGCAATTGTTAAACTTTAGCTTTAAGAGTGTTTTTTAAGTCAAGATCTTGCAACAGACATGTCACGAGATTGATGTAAGCCAATAATTGGTTGATTTTTTAAAAATTTTGTCCGCCCTCTTGGCTCCGTCATCTTAGAATACGAATTCTCAAAAACTAATTTCAGATTCATAATTATCGACAGTAGAACCCAGGTGTACTAAATATGAAGTAAATTGGTGGCTTAAAAAAAATACTGCGCTATCCCTAACGGCAATAAAAAATGGTTGTTCCCGCTATAAAAAATGGATTTGTCATTGCTATGATCTTTAAGCACATGGTCAAAGTCAAATCTAAGGTCGTCATTTAATAGCCAGGGAAATATACAAAAACATGTGCATTTAACATTTCTCAAAAAAATGTATTCCATACTTTTGTGCTACCTTGTATAAACATAAGTCTTTTTTATAATTGTTTCTTAGAATAATTACACGACTATAATTAATAATAATGGTGCGTTTGAACATGTATTTCCTCCATACTAATCGATACCAACGTTGATAACATAAAATCCACAAAAGTTTTTGGTTACATGAGTTGAGACACATGTATTCTGATGTATTTTCCATCGCTGAATCTTGATGTCAAATTATTTTTGAGAAAAACCCAAAAATCTACTTTAAATGTTTTTTGTTGAAATTTAAAAGAGTGAAGTATCTATAAGTATACACAACTGTATATATCTATGTGCATATGTGAAAGCTTATACACATGTATGCCACTTACGCTCATATGCCCTGTGACCAATTAATAAATACTTGAAGTTCCACCCCCTCTCATCTGGCAGACCGAAAAAAATATGTAACATTTGAAATCAGCTAAACATAGCTCCACTTAGGCTATAACACTTTTACCTAAACGAGTACCTATAGGTTTTAAATTATATTGACTTTCAAAAGTTTTGCACCCGCTAGCTTTAGGTATAAGATATATCGTTATGTTTCAACGAATTTCAAATATCAGTGTTTAATCTTAACCAAAAACCAATAAATAAATTTTCTCAAAGATAACTAAATAAAGCGAATTAATCTTGAGTATTGGAATCTCTGCTTCTTACAACAGCATCCACACGTATGGTAGTCTCTTTAATCACATTATTAATAATCTCTTGAGATAATTTTTTTTGAAACGCTCTAGTCAACTAACTCATTACGTAGAGGTATGAGGATAATTCATGGAACGTCAACAACAACAAAATTTTCATGCATGGCGGCCATTGTACCCTTGTATGCAGTGGCGCCATCATGCGGTTGACGTTCCGTGAATCTTCCTCAAAATAATTGCATTTATGACATCATTAAGGTGATATGCGCCTGTCATTGTACCTGGTATATGAATCAAAACAGTTCTGTGAACCCACTGTAAAGGGCAACTCTAATCGCACTTTCCAGTCTGTCTGTATTTCCGGGTTCTCCCCAAATTCTTACTCCATAATCATCACTCACTAATCCAAACCAGGACTCATCAGTAAATAGCACGTTTTTCCAGTCAACTAATCGCCAGTTTTGGTGAGCTCTGGTCCACGCGATGATAAGTGAACTGGAACAGTGATTTAGGGATGGAACAGTGACTGACCTACTCCCACGGGCTGCTTGGACAATATACCGATCTTCAAATGATATGGTAACACAGATTAGTTCACTTCGAAGTCGGCTTTGCACTTCATCCGTTTCTTCGTACCGACTTATAGTTCTGCCCACTGGGTTTCTAGCAATGTTCAGTCTATCCGCTATTTGTTGACGAGATAATCTTACTTGACACAAAATAATAATTCAGTTTTATATAAACAAGGACAACTCAAATACCGGCTTTTCAAACTGTTACCACGTACCAAACAGTGAATAGTAAATTAACGCACTTTTGTTGAATTTCAGTTTCACTTTTTATTTCAATAAAACAGCTTTTTTAAATCTAAAATCCCATTAATATTTTATAATAATAAATACAATTTTTTAAATTCATGGAGAGGTTCAAGACTTTAGAAAATTAGTGTAGTTTCCGTTTATGGTTTTCTTCAAATGCTTGATGTATGCAAGTTTTTGTGCAATTCTCGGTATACTTTCCCGTTTCCTCATCCATAATAATCTACCAACCTATTATTAACCTTGATATCGACTTTTAGATTCTTTCATGTCCGGTTGAAACATCTTTCCTTGTAGGAGATTTTCTAGGAATTGATCAAAATGTGAGTCGAGGAAATGGAATTTCAAGTTCACTAAGCAACCTATTTTTGTTAATTTCATACCATTCTTTCCAATTGTTTTCAGTCCCTAGCACTGGTATTACCTAAAAATCTGAGCTCCATAATAAATACTATGTAGAACTCCATTTGCAGAAAGGTACAGAATCAACATTGGTATCGGTCAGTGTGGACTAGGGACACGTGAGAACGCACCATAAGATTTGTTACCTTTCCAGGCTTGAACTCTAACAAGAACCGATTGTCAGTAACAATGTTATCATGGACAGCAGTAACATTTATACTCTCATTGATAGACTTTATACTAATGAGTTTTCTTGCAAGGGATTACAACTCATGTGAGGATAATCAAATAAACGTTTTCTGCTTTTTGGTTAACGGTATTGGTATGACACTAGCAGCTAGAGGATTTATGTTGTGGTTCCTTAATGTTGGAGCTGCTTGTGTTGTGCTCACTTTTGGCCTAAAGGTATGATAATAGAATGTAATGGTAATAGCTATAGTAGTCACAGTAGCAAAATCAGTAGTAGTACAAGTAGAAATATCAGTAGTATCTTATTGGCAATATTTTGCTACACTAAACTTTTATTATAGAGGGTGAGTTTTTTTGATGATAAGTATGGGGATCTCGGAAACTAGCGGAGATAGAGCTATGGTTAAATTGGGAAAGATTTGTAGTTTTACTGGCCCAATTTAATGACACTTTTTTGTAAAAAGTTATGGCTTACTAGATATCTAGAAAAAACGAAATTCTGTGTATTTAGTCAAATCCCTCTAGCTCCTTTGTTTTTGATTTTATAAAAAAAGTGTAAATATCAAAATTGAAAGGAATTGTATCCCTAATATGATTGTCATGTCCTCGTTTGCGTGACAGCTCTCGTTTTCGAGATATGACACAAACTTATCTTTTTTTGAATGGAAACCATAGTTGGCTATGGCCTCAAAAAATCGGACATTTTTAGAGTTTTTCAACGATATAACACTCGATATAGTTATTCATAAAAATAACGGAGTTATGGATGCTTTTCTCTTATTTTCACTTTCAACGTAGTTAGCCATGAAAAAGATTGTTTTAACTTTGACGTTTCCTCATTTGAGAGTAATTCCATTAGTAGTGCTGAACTGACAGTCGATATTGCCAAGTTTTCATGATAAAATGGAAAATCTAAGGAAGAAAAACTGAATATGGTTGAATGTTAAATCATATGCCATAAAAATTCAGTTCGTGCAGCTGAGGAACAGTTTCATAGATATTTTAATCGTCGTCAACCTGCTCTATGTACATTTAAGAGGCTTTACGATAGTTTACGCAGATATGGATCTTTTACTAAACCACCAAAGGAACATAATCAAATTAACGAAGCAGCACAAATAAATGTTTTGGCACTGCTAAATCAAAATCCATCTACATCAACTCGGTAGATTGCGGCAGAAGCTGGCACATCGCAACGAACTGTAGTTAAGGTACTGAAAGCGCACAAGTTCCACCCGTACAAATTTTCAGTTTCTCAACATTACATGCTGGTGACGAACATCGACGTATTTTGTTTTGTGCATGGTTTAGAGACATGTGCCTTGACAATCCACAGTTTCTATTAAAGGTGTTATGGTCAGATGAAATTAGATTTACTAACTGCGGTATGTTCAATAGACACAATGAGCATATCTGGGCTAAAGAAAACTTTTTCCATGTAGAACAAAGACGACCCCAGATAAAATTTGGTTTTAATGTTTGGTGTGGTATCATAGGGCCTATTCTGGGGCCTTTTATCTATGACGAATCACTTACTGGGGTGCCCTACTTGCATTTCTTGCAATACACTTTTGAAGACATGTTGCATAATTTAAAATTGAGAACTCGTTTAGAAATTGAGTGGTTCCAACATGATAACTCGTTATTAGTAGACAATACTTAGATAATATCTATTCAAACTCTTGATAGAAGAAATAACCCACCCCTGTCTCCCAATTTGGCGCTATAGACTTCTATTTATGGGTGCGCTAAAATACAAAGTATACAAAGAAAGTATGAGATAGTTGGTGACCTAAGGGAGGCGGTATTACAAGCAATTGAAGAAATTAATAGGTGGTCTGTGAGGAAAGCAGTAATGTCAATATTAAAACGATGCAATTTTTGTCTAAATAACAATGGTGGACTTTTCGAACATAAATTATAACCATTATTATGTACTTTAATTTCTTAAATTTTTAGTAAGTACCTACTTATTTAGTTTTTTCGTTATATCTGATATACCTAATAAAAAAAATCGTTCAATGTTTTTTGGAATTGTTATTAGTAAATCAACCGATTTCTTGGCTAACTACGTTAAAAGTGAAAATAAGAGAGAGAAGTATCCATAACTACGTTATTTTTATGGATAACTATATCGAGTACTATATCGTTGAAAAGCTCTAAAAATTTCCGATTTTCTGAGGTCATGCCCAACTATGGTTTCCATTTAAAAAAAGTTAAGTTTGTGTCATATCTCGAAAACGAGAGCTGTCACGCAAACGAGGACATGACAATTATATTCGGGATACAATTCCCTTCAATTTCGATATTTACACTTTATAAAATCAAAAACAAAGGAGCTAGAGGGATTTGACTAAATCGATAGAATTTCGTTATTTCAAAATATCTAGTAATCCATGACTTTTTACAAAAATCCGAAAGTGTCATTAAATTGGGCCAGTAAAACTGCAAATCTTTCCCAATTTAACCATTGCTCCATCTCCGCTAGTTTCCGAGATCCCCATACTGATCATCAAAAAAAACTCACCCTGTATATAAATATGTATAACTACTAAAACCACTACAATAACCTCTACTATTTGCATGTCTTTAGTTCTTACATAAGCAGCTACATTTTAAATACATTCCTGAAGCGTATTGATTAATTATATATCAACTATTTATATCTTAGATAGACACACACACACCCAGAGAGAGAGAGAGAGAGAGAGAGAGAGAGAGAGAGAGAGAGAGAGAGAGAGAGAGAGAGAGAGAGAGAAGAGAGAGAGAGAGAGAGAGAGAGTTTCAGAAGATGCGAGAACTATAAGAATGATAATTGGACCTATATTAATCCGGAAACATAACCTCGTCAAAATGTCATTTACGCTATCGGTTTGTAAAACGCAGCAAGTAATTTGTTGGACACTATGACTGATTACATAATTGCTAAATAATGGGGCAAAATGGACTATATACCTATGTATGGAAAAACGTCATCTCATCATTTCAGCATGTTAGGGGCGTCGGAGAAACTCATTGCAGCATTTGTTTTGTCGGACAAAATGTTTTTCGAATTTATTACCAAATTAGCTTACAAATATATCAGAACGAACGACTAGTCCAACACAAAAAAAAACGTCAAAATCTGGGATAGTATCGAATAAGTTGCCATTTTCTCATACATAAGCTTATGCAAATTATAGAGCTTAATGATTTTTTCAATGATCCAATCATGAGATCTTGACTAAATCTATATCCCATTAGTAAACAATTATAAACCTATATATACAAACTACAAGTAAAAAATATTTCTACGAATTTAGAACCTCCACCTTTTTTGAAGTAGTTGAAAAATATTTCTTATTAAAAACATCTTCCTTTGATTTATTTTCATAAGTTTCCACTGTGAACAATACATTTATATAATTGAACTGTTAGTAGCTGTTAACACCAAAACTAGACATCTAATCAAATGAAATGGTGTTGCATAACAGGTAGATTTCAGAATTCTTTCACCTTCCTTGTTACAAAATTTTGTTGGCCTATGAAAGGCTTATACAGAAAATTTAAAAAGGTTACACAAATCAACTGTATTTATTTATTTATATTGATCCATTGTTTGTAAAAGTACCAGATGGTTGCGCAATTAGATTAGTCTATTTTAATGATGGGGCTTTACGTTTAAATTGGAATAGGCGAGTAAGAATGTAGCTGACAATTTTGCTAACCAACAATACCTGTACATTTTTCTTTATTTAAGTTACCTAAAATCTAAGTATAATAAAGAAACAATTTTTCAGTTTTTTTAACTTTTTTATACGTGCACGAAAAATATAAGCAAAAATCCCACAGGATTTTTATTTTTTAAAAGATAGCAAAATTACAAAACAATATTACATTATATGTAGTCACGTCTAATATCCTCATAGTTGGCTGAAGATTTATAGTTGGTATCTTCGTGGGAACTATTGGGTTTCTCGTTTTTTAAACAACGACAGTCTTCATCTCTTCTTTTCATGCTCCGATTCCTGTTATGATATTTGTGTTTTCGAACCTCTTCAACTTCTGACTCAGATGAGTGATACCTTCCATGAGGTCTTCGCTTTCCTTTACTTCTCCTCCTACCAGATCTCCTTCTCTTCGATTTCCTTCTCCTAGATCGTCGACTTCTCATCGTATACCTCTTGGGAGCTTGCCTGGAGAGATGCCGGTATGGAGATTTCTCCCTCTCTGTCATAGATCTCCATATTTGAGCTCCTCGTTTCGTAGTTTCCGCAATATTCAATTTTTGTTTGTTCGACTTACGAAAATCACGCAGAAAATTTATAAAGGGATTCCGTGATACCTTACTGCTCGGGACTGCTTTTAGAGTGACACTTTTACTGGAAAAGTTACTTCTTGGTTTACGTTGCTCCATTTTTAAACAACAATTTTGAAAAACCTTTGCTTAACTTTGAAACCTATTCCGGAATTTGACAAATAAATTGACACGAGATATACAAATGCATTTGTTTTACTGACTATGGCTGTTCATATTAATTTGAATTAAAATACAAAGTGATTATTTAAATAGTGGATGAGTGATTACAAAATTTTTAAAAAGGGTTCATTAAAACTATATTTAAGCAATATTACTTTATGGTAATGAAACAACGCTAGCAATAAAATGAAATAAAGTTTATGTATAGCAATTATATTCAAATATTAAATAGAAACAGTTTGTCATCCTGAATATTAAATGTTACGATCATAAAATTAGGAATTAAGAAACAAAACTTACGAAAAATTTCATGTTAGGGAATTTTTGTAGCCTTAATTTAAGTTTATTTTTGTCTTTAAAGTTAAAACATATAGGTACACCAGTCAAAACAGATTTTTAAGTGACATAAAATTCAACAGCAAATCGCTTACGGCATCACATTAGTAAAAGTTAATATTTGTCTTCTAAACGTTGTTTGTGGCATATTCTTGATTACTTTTATGTTTTTTTGGGCAATAACACCACAATCGAAATAAAACGAGTTATATTGAAGGAAAACCAAACGTTTCAAAGTCTATTCTGACTTCTTTGTCAATGGCTTTAAATTTATTGATGTAAATTGCAAAACGAAAATTATTATGACATTTAAATTGACATTAGAAATTCGTTGTTTTTAGATATACAGGTAGCACAAAAAATTCTAAAGATCATGTATTATAGTTAAACAGCTTTCAAATTAGAAGAATTTGAAAGAGTTGTCTTTAGAATTTATAAATGGCGTTCCTAGGTACGACTTTGTTATAAGATTGCACATTCGCCAAAAATGCCATCAAAGAATTCTATTGTGCGAATCCGAAATATTCGTCTGGCGCATCCAGATCGGCGGCTTGCTAGATGTCGACATTTATTTTGGTTTAAAATATTAAATATATATTCTGCTAGGTTCTTGCTAATTTGTCGGTAAGGGTTGGTTTAGGTCAATTTACTTCAGTATTTGTTATCTTGCTATTAATATTCACCTCTATTTCGCTTGTGTTTTTTGATGTTTGTGAGGAAAAACATTCTAATTGACTTAATAAGCAGTCCCCATATTTAGTCTTCCTCTATGTTTCCAAAATATGTTTCAAATGTTGAACTCTGTTGGGGCGTAATCTGGTTATTAAGCAATAATCGTTGTTTAGCACGAGAGGTTTCCCCAATTTTAGAGAAGATTCCCAATATATATTTTTTAAATTTATAAATATAATTCAAAATTTGTTCCGTCAGGAAGGTTCTCGTAAAATCTTCTGTAATTCCAGAAATATTTCACGAAATTCCACGAAAATTCCACATGAAACTGTATGGTACGGCTGCATAAGTTACTGTTTTGTTTGTAAACGAAAAGCTGCAGTTTTCAACCACTAGGATAACTAAAGAGTAATAAAGTGTTAGATGGAAAAAATTCTCAAATTGGTTGTCAGCAGGTCATACAAGGACAAGTGGTTGGTTCTAATGATGCAGTTCATCTTCTTAAATCCTTTATTTGCATAAATGCTAATTCAAGAGTAAAAAAAATATCACTGAAAACATACACAAATCGAAGGTGGCTTAACATGTCCTAACGACCTCATTATAATGTCATTTACAGAACTGAATTTTGGTTTAGGTGAATCATAGCAACCCAGTGCTCAACCCAATCTTAAGTTGAGCTCATATTCGGTTAGAGACTATCTGAGCTTAAATTAAACCTGTAAAACCAACCCCAAAACAACTAATATAATATTACTCTTGTTTCGAACTAAATCCTTTGTTACCATAAATGATAAATCGAGAGTCAAACATTTATAACCCTTTTTGTTTTCAGCTTCACAAGGAAAAATTCTTATTTAAAAAAACGTAAGTATAAATAGTTTAATACAAATATAAACTGATCAATAATGAGTATTTATAGAAAATCGGTATCATTGATTACTTATCTTATCAAATTTCAACGGTATTTATTATGAATACAGTCCTGAGAAATGCTCTAAAATAAACAAGGTATTTCAGAGTCTATGTTGCCATAACCGAACGAATTTCTTCCGTTTTCAGATATAGAAGAAGATGTCTCAAGTTGTATATTCCAAGCTTGCCAAATGCAGAGATGTTTTTATATATTAGAGAATAAAATGCCAATATTGCGCGAGGTAGATTTTTTTATAATAACCTTTATCGCTTATGTTTATCTACCGGTTAAGTTGCCTATAGTGGGAGTGGTGTTGAAGATAGGATTATTATGTGATGACTCTCGAATTAGAAGCGGATTTTTGATGTTGTTGTTCTGTTTTTGAATTTATAACCGTTTTTAATTTGGAGTTCGTGTTGTCTATGGTAAATATGTTAAACGAATCTGAGAGTCAAAGATTTCATTGGCAATTTGGTGGTGTGATTGGGCATTTAAGTATATATATGGTAAGTCTGTATTTTGTATTGAAATATATATATATATATATATATGACAAAATATATATATATAGACGAGTTTAGGGGTGGGTTTCGATTTGGAAAACCTTTACAAGCACTGGAGAAAGAGGTGAAACAGAGTGTTTTGAATGGTGTTCACCCAATGTTTCTGAAAACGTTTCTTGAAAAGAGATTCGGGTAGATTCTTCAGAGCACGTGATCTAGAGGTTGAAAAGTACCAGGCTCAATGGTCGGGGAGAAGTTCGATTCAATCAAGCACCAGCAAAATTTACAAGACGTTCTGTAGTAGCAATACAAGACATTTACGATAGATATCTATATGTAAATAGGCAAAGATTAAACGATTAGGTACCGTTTTTTCTCCTTTGTTTCTCAACCGATTTTCTTCAGTTTTGTTTTGTTTAGTAGCTACTGACGACCCTCAGTGCAGAATGGTAATCTTAATTTATAATATTGGTTCATTCATTAAATAGAATATAAAAAAATTCATTATTTACGTCCATAATGTCAATGACAAAGAACTGAATGTGCCGCCACCAGACTCAAAACATTGAATAATTATATATATAGAGAGCCCAATGTTGTTATATACTTAGAGCATGTACTTGTGGAAGTGGCATGCAAGCGTTGTTATTGTTTAGTAGTAAAGTATTCCTTGTCTATAATAATTATACAGAGCGATTCCAGATATGTTAGAAATCATTTTTTTCAAGGATTGTACATAAGCAGTTGCATATATAGGGTGTTTAAAATATAGAGTAGAGTGCAATTATAACCAATAAAATAATCATATAGGGAAGCCCATTAGCGGTTGTATTTATAGGGTTCTTGGAATGGAAGGTGCAGTAGAATTACAGTTATGCAGGGTGGTGCAAAAATATTATACATAGATGCATATACAAGGTGGCGGAAATGGAAATGCAACATTTCGTAACCCATAAGCAGTTGTATACATAGGGAAGATGAAATATAGGGTGAGAGGAATTATAGATATATAGGATGAGGATAAAAAATGTTAGAAAAGGAGATGATTTATAGAGTAGCCCATGAAGAGTTCCATATATATGATGATTGAAATATAGGTCGGAGTAGAATTATAGTTACAGAAGATAGTTAAAAATTTCATATGGCATATACAGAATGGTTTACCCGGTGGTTCAAAAATGTTAAAAAATATTATGCCTGGTCCATGAGCAGTTGCATATACAGAGTGGTGGAAATATATAATAAGATGGAATTATTACAATGAGGATTTTAATAAATGTTAGAGAATTGAGTGCAATTAGCGGTTGAATTGTTGTCATATTAAATTAAGAACTACACATTTGTATTTACCAAAATCAAAATTTATTTCTTCTGTCTTTCCGAGAGGCAATGATTTCCTCCTTACCGAATGGAAATAAAACGGGTAAGTGGCAAAACATTGTCACAAGCTTCTAGGTGATAGTCCATGGTTCCACAAGCAACATGGAGACCTGAGTTTTCTTGTTGAAAAGGGACGTGAAGATTGACATCTAGATCCGACAGTAAAATGGTTGTAGAACATCATCAACCAAATACGTAGCTTTATAGTACATCGAATAAAGAGAAGTGGTAATCGGTTACCACAGGCAATATCCCCTAAACCTTCTCTCCAACAGCCTCTCAACAGCAAATATAGCTATTCATGGCGATATTTGTACCTTTCTACAGCCATCATGCTTTAGACAGAATTGTGTTTCGCTAGGTGTGGAGTTCTCTGCACAAGTCCAAACGGCCCAATGCTGCACAGTAGTAACAGGTCTAACTTCTCCTTCAAACCATTTGGCAGCAATTTGATGCGTTGTAGCAAAACCCTCTTGTAGAGCTAGTTGAATGAAGCGCCGATCTTGATGCCCTGCGGTACGCTTCGGTGAACTAGTTGGTTCTCTCAGTATTTTTATACCTTCTTCTGTACCAGGTACACTATCTCCAATAACCCATTTATCTCTTTTCGTTTTGGTGATATGGCAATAGCCTCAAAAGCTTAATCTTTGAGCTACTATGAACATTGTTTCAGGAAGTGTTTTTTAATTGTTTTTTTTTTCAGGATAGGACGCAGAAGACGTTAACAAATTCGGTACACACGTTTCTTGAATATAAAATAAAAATAAACTAAACTAAATTCTTGTTTTGCAATTGTATATTACCTTATTTTGTATTTTTGAAATGGTGTCAATATAATAATTCTCTTTAATGTTTATATTTACTGTTATAAATGCCATAACAACAAATTTAAACTATTTGGACATACTAGTTTTGTTATAAATTTAATAAATGATCAAGGGCGTTGCTAGGAATTTTTTTCTTGGGGGGGGGGGGCAGGCACCAGTTCAGCAGCCACAGTAGGTGACGCTCACGAAATTTTTAGCGGTTCAAGAGATTTTATGAGGGATAGAGCCTCCCCACTAGCTAGGCCCATATTATTATTGTGAAACGGTTTTTATCCATGTGGTAACATAACTATTTCTGATTATTGGCCTTTTATTTGCATATTTTTAATTGATTAAAGTCACCATATCAATATCAGTATTTTATAGCTGTTATTAATAATATATATTTATTTCATAATATTGTTGAGAAATTTTGGCTGTTTACTGTATTTAAGTTACAGAAAAAAAATGGGTTATATTTCAGACAATAACGATTTGTCATCTTCTTGAGTAAAGTATCTTTCTCAAAGCGGTCTCCTATACCTATAAAAACATGTTCTAATGAAATTTTCAAGAAAACTTTATTATTAATATTAAAGAAAAGTTAATAGGAAGAGGGAACTATTCTAAAACATAAATTAAATAAATCAACATGTGGTGTTTTGTATATTTTGTAATGTACATAAATAATTAATGTATTTGTTTTTAGAGTTTTACAAATATTTAAAAATGTACATGTGTTAATTTAGAAAATATAGATGAATCTATGGTCTTATTTGTCGTTCACGGTTAGTCCATTTTATTTAAATATTAATGTTTATATAGTTTTTTATTAAGTATGGTCTAGTATTATGCAATAAATTTTAAATGTTAAGGAAATACGTTTATTAAACTGTTATGAATTACTGTGAGTTTCAATTACATTCTGTTTGTCCAATTAATAATAACTTTATTCAACGATAATTACAAATTTTAAATTCAAACATACAACACAACTGATATTTTAATTTTATTTTAATTACTTTCTGAGTTTAGTGCCAAACTGATACTGATATGAACGAGTTGCTCAACTGAAGTAAGTCTTCTCTATAGGAACATTTCTTTACATATTTGACATTCCTGAGTTTTCCAGATTGCTCCATGCCATTTGTTGTCAAGATGAAAATGGCAACTAGTTTGTATAGATACATGGTCCTTCCACGCCGCTATTACTTTCCGTGACACTGTCTCTATTTACTTCTGTTCGTCCCGATTATACGCATTATCACCTCGATAAGGAGCCAGACGATCCAGATGAGCAACCTTCCTCTTTGTCCTTGACTGCGTTGATGTTAGTCTGAAGCTGGTAGACATTGTTACTCATTCCTCGAAGTTTCCTTGGACTTCTATCGTCTTGAAATGATTGATCTCACAACGTTTCAATAGCTTTGGATCTGCTATCGTCATCAGGTGAACAATGATGATGATCAAAACACATGATGACGATAGCAGATTCAAAGCTATTGAAACGAGATCAAAGTGAGATCAAGCATTTCAGACGATGGAAGTCCAAGGAAACTTCAAGGTGCGTTGGATGTGTTACACAATATCAATTATCCTCTTGAAAACCTTGTTGAGTCCATCCAATGAAGGTGCCAATTTCGGTGACTTGCCCTACACTCCTTGTGGATTGTACAACCAGACCTTATCGAATTGCTAAAATCAGGTCGTAATTACTTTTGCATCCTATCCGATCTTCATCCTAGCACATGTAGCTAGTATGCGTTTCCTTGCCAATTTGTGGGTGGCCAGTAATCTTTCCCATAATTGATTTGCATAATCATTAATTCCCGTAGGGGGTACATCTGCCCTCACAATAGCCCCAGGTCACATGGAAGTCTTGCTTCCTTTCTGAAGAAAACATGATCTGGTATTAACCCTGTGCTGTCATATACAGCGAATCTGTATGAGAACAAGAACAGAGGCGTGTGCTCATCCCAATTCTGTTGGTACTTAGATCACTTTGAAAATGTGATATTGTAGAGTTCTGTTAAAATCTCACTACCATGTCGTCTTCTGTTTGTGGGTGTAACGGCATAGTTCTGGTTTTATTAACGCTCATCAAGTTGCAGACCTTTCGGAATACATCTGGTTCAAAATTATACCATGAACAGCTGCTCTACTTAAACCGTTGATACAGTGGTTGCTTCTTGATTGGGAATAGCAAACACTTCGAACAACAACAGGATATATCAGTTACCCCAATTGATTTCTGTGAATGGTCCTGATATGTCAATGGCTACTCTTTGGAAAGGAATTTTTGGGCTCTTTATTAGCTGAACATATGTCGCATTTACAGCACCATCCTCTTACATCTTTATAATAGTTCACCCAGTAAACTCGGTTTTGTACTTTACCAAGGATTTTATTCATGTCCAACTGACTTTCAGAAATGCCATTGTGTAGGACCTTTAGACGATCGGATACTCGGTTCTTTGGTACGACTAACTGAGATTTGGGTTGTTTCCCATCGACACTTTCCAGGTTCTCTTCAAAACTTCATATTCGAACACAAGAAGGTTTGCCCGCTCCTTCTTTCTTCCGTGTCAAAATTGGTGTTATATCTGGGTGTTCCAATTGCTCTCTGGTTCAGTGGTTCAGTTCAGTGCTTTAGCAAATCCTCGAGTCTAGTACTCTATTATATTGGAAACGCTAGAATTTGGCTAGATCACATGGCAGCTCTTAGTCTCTTGAATGCATTTTCGCACGCCTGGTTACAATGAGACGACTTTTTTTCTGCTGTCGGAGAAATGTAACGGAGAGGAGATTTTTGCAAATACTTCTATAAATTGTTTGTAATTAGTAAAAAGTCCCAAGGACCTCCGTAGCTCTTGTTTATCTTTGAATCGAGCGAGTCAAAAATAGCTTCCACCTTGTCATCATTGCTCGTACTCCTATCTCTGATACCATGTGGCCAAAGAACCCAACTTCCTTCTGGAATAGGAATTATTTCTCAGAATTGTGGCAAAGGTTAGCAATTTGTTTTCAGCTATTTGTTCATTTTGTCTTATCTCTTCCAATAGTGATTTTAGAGGGGATTGCCGTAACTTGATGTTGCTTTTTAAATTTGTAACTTTCTCTTGTATTTATTGCAAAATAATCGACATTTCTTCACAACATTAACACATCATTATCATAAAACATAATTATCATTTATGATTTCACCAGGTCGACCCATGTTGTTAATGCTGCCAAATAGCATGTACCTGCTTTTCTAAAGTGTATTCTCAATAATGTCAATATTCAATTATCAGTTATTTGTATTTGGCCACACTCTGATAAACGTTATCAAATTTCAACGCTACTTAGAAACACGTCACTTTTTCTATCAGTAGCTGCAGATTAGCCCGAATAAAAAATATTGTTTCACACTATTGTTGCTAAGAACCTGTTTTCTGCTGTTATTATTGTTCTTCTGATAAACATTTACAACAATGGACTACATCCACCAACGCGAAGAAGACACCAATATCAGGTAAGTTTTTAATTATATACACAAACTTAATCTTAATCTCTGAGATAAGGTAGGCGATAAATGTATTAAAGTCTTAGCAGATATGATTTCGGTGACTTTGAAAATATACATAAGTAAGTTTCTTATCAAGCACACCTGCATAGTTACGTTTTAAACACTATTTTAATTCTTTACTTTTGATTGTTATTTTTTGCGACACCCTTACATGGAAACACAATCTATTCAGTTCGTACCAAAAAGTTAGTTAGTCTTAAAATGTTTGAATGAAACTCAAATGTTTTTTAAGTGTTCTCGAAATTTATCATAATTTCAGTAAATGCATGTTAATTGTATTAATAATGTTGGAATAGACCCTAATTCACTTTGGATTGAATCTGACTCTTATCATATCTAATGTCAATTATGCTCAAAAAAATATCCATTCGAAAATAATTATTACTAAACTATGATTAATTTCCAGTTTGATAATAACATTCGCTAAATTGTCACGGTGACATTTCAATCAAGTTCTGGTGTCCAGAACTGTTTCTGCATAATATAACAAGAAAATTTTTCTTTCTGAAACAATAATAAAACAATAAATACCGTCATGGGCGTACCGAAGGGCAGAGACCTGAAAAACCTTCCATGAGCCATTCGAGTTTCCATAAAATTGCTGACTGCCCCCCGGGCAAAAAAATTTATCAGTAGACGGGTTATTCTTCTGAAAAAGTTCTAATTTCACTGTCTGTCTTCTCTTTTCAAAGTACCGTTCAGTTCTTCAACAAAGATAGGAAAAATATC